>JAVJIF010008713.1:0-205649 GCA_038442645.1 Agave tequilana
AATTGAAGAAGCCAAACTGCATGGTTTGGCTAAATATTGCAATTGAAATTCTTAATACTGTAATAACATGTAGTCAACTGGAACCCAATAAATTTCTATTCATGGCATTTCAATTGTATTTGGTCATGGAAATTTGTTGTTGTTTCAATATATATGGGTTTGCAGGAAAAAGAGCTGCTTGAGAAGCATAATGCTTGGCTTAACGAGGAGTTAACTGCCAAAGTTAACAGTCTTGTTGAATTGCGTAGAACACATATGGATGTTGAAGCAGATCTATCTTCAAAACTTGCGGATGTAAGTGACTAGATTCTTGTGTTTTCTTGCTACTGTTGTGAATCATATAGTTGTGCTATCATCTTTACTTCACGTCGCAGTGTGAGAGAAAGCTTAGTGAATCTTCAAATTCGTTAAAATGGAGTAAAGAACGGATACATGAACTGGAGATGAGAGTAAATTCCCTGAAGAGGTAATATTTCACCTGTATGGGTTCTTGTACAGTGTATACTTTTGTGTCCATATGCAATTTAAAGGTGTTAACTGAGTTGCTCCTCCGAAGGAGTTGCGCACATCCAAGGAAGCTTCTGCTGCAAATGAAGAGCGTTTTGCTGCTGAACTGTCGACAGTGAGTACTGTGCTTCAACATTCAGACAAACATTGCCCCTTAAATTCTTTTTCCAAATTTTGATTTGTCATAACTATTTCATTGCTTGCTGTCTGCTCAGACTTTTAGAACGTATCTAATTATATTTTGTGTTATCTTTTTCATCTGAGATGATTTTGTTAATATGCGAGTTCTTTACTTTGAGTGTACTGATTGCTTTGTATATGAATAACTTAGCTGTCTGAGTTCCTTTCTTTTAATTGAAAACATGTCTTGCAGCATTCTGTGCCTCAGTGTGGATGTGCATCTTTGGCAATTTTATCACCTAACATTTGGACCTGGCTTCTTTCCTACTTGAGGGTAATAGGAAGTTACTTGTCAGAGTCGGGAGCTTAGATTGCATGACAATGAAAAGTAGGGAATACCTAACTAGCCCTTAGGTCCATGCCAAGGTGTTTCTGCTATTATTACCTTGGCTGGGAATTCAGCACCAACTTAGGGAGGGTAACATCAGATTGACAGCCAATCTTAGATATTGATCCATTTCTTCTGACTTTGCTCCATCTGGGACTCCATTTTAGTAGGAAAGGCTTTTGAGTGTTGCTCCACAGTATACCGATTTTAGTGGCAAAGGCTAGGATAACTATAATGACGAGAATGATGATAATGAGCATGACAACATGCTGAAAACATTCATTTGGTTCTTAATTCAATTTCCAAGGCCTTTTGCTTCTGTTGTGTCTGTTCCTTGTTTGCTAGGTTAAGTGACTGTCGGAAAGAGGTATTATTAGACAACATCGGAACCATTTGCTAATCTCTATTTTTAGCATGTTCAGTTTGATGATAGTTTTGTTTTATGGTATGCACAAATACTGATGGTTACTTGCACATCTCTTATCTTACCTGATTGTTGTTATGATCTAGGATTTCTTCTTCTTCTTCTTGTTGTTGATGGAGTTGGGTGGATAGAAGCCGGCAAAATATGGGAGTTCAACTGTTCTGTTTGTGGAGTGAACTTCACTTCTGTACAAAACCACCACACCTCATGGAAGTTCTGCTGGCTGGTTCATGGGAAAATACCTAGATTTCTCTTCCAATAAAAGGCTATGTTGTTCCTCTCAGAAGACCAGAAGTGTGTCTAGTTAAAAGAACAATATTTACCTCCTTTTCCCTTCTTTTTTCCTTTCTTTTTGAAACCCGACTAGTCAATCAAATTGTTCCTTTTATGGTGATGCTAGTTTTTTGTGTAAAAATATCTCAACCAGACGACAAATACAAATGGGTTAAAATTTGACAAAAAAGTAAAAGAACCAAACAAAAAATATCCAGAAAGTTTTTCCTGGAAAACATTTTTGTGGAAGACCTTTCCGGGAGAGCTTCCAACCCGTAAAAGATTTTATCTTCAAAAGTTCAGTTCACTTCTTGCACTGTATGGATTGGGCAAGGTTCTAAATATCGGATATCGGAATCGTATCGGATGGGGGTTTTTCAATCGGATATCGGATATCGGAGGGAGATATCGGGGATACGCGCGCATATTGGGCGCTCATATTGGACACTATATATAATGAAATATTGATAATTAAGAGTTGGTTAGAGTCATACATATCATCTACCTAATAAAAATGATGTAATATGCTTGCAAAGACACTAAAAAATAATGTACATTTGCACGCAGTTGTGCAATAAATAAGTTATTTCATATCAGGTGACATATCGGATGATTTATCGGCCAATATCGGGCAATTTATTTGCCAATATTTCAAATATCGGTTGTTTTTTGCTGCAAACGATATGGCAAACGATTTCCCTATATCGTATCGGCAGCAGGCAAAAAAGGAGATATCGGACGATATCTCGGCCGTATCGGACGATATTTAAAACAGGGAGGATTGGGTATTTCATGGATTGCTTGTTCAAAGAATCCCTAATAATACTGTTTCAAGTAATTCTGAGTGAAGCATTTAGTAGTAAGTATGATGCAACTGTATAATTACATAACAAAGCACATATTCCTCAATTAGATCGTGCTTAACATTTTATGAGACAGTGCTTGAGGATTATGGATATTGTAGGCTAGCTGCTTGCCGCCCTGGGATGACCTTTGAAGACAATTAGGATAGGTCTCCTTTATAGTTTATTCCTGTGGAAGCTGCTTCTCTATTTATTGGTACAAACAATGGAACAAAAATTTCCATCTCAGTGTCTGCTAAGATTGATCATTTATGAATTTCCCATGATCTATCAAGTATCTTTGGTAGACAAGACGAGCAATCCGTACTACATTTTTTGTTAGATTTGAGTCTATATATTAGAAACAGGCTTCTTCCTATTTTGAATTGACCATGTCCCCCTTGAGCAAAGTTTGTTGTAATGGAGATTGGGCTGTCTTAATAGGCTTGGGTGCTAGTTGGAGTGGACATTTCTGTTGTCAAATTTGATTCGAAACTAATGTTGGATCTAAGGTTAGGAGGTTTCCCTTTAAGATTTGTAATCGGTGGTATGTGTCCCTCAGAAGTTCACTAGTTACCAAGTAATTTAGACGTGATAAAGTGGTAATCTGGTGATTGTAAGCATGAGGCAAAGGCGAAGTTCATCTTTGCTTATTGTAGTGGTCAGATTTTGACCCTCATCAAGATCACGACACGTGTGCGGCCACCTGGAGGCTTCACTTTTTTGTGAACGGGCCCCAACTCACATACAAGCCTAACGAGCCCAAGAAGAAAGTCTCGGGCCTCACCCCGTGCCCACATCTGATCCGACATCCTCACCCGGATCCATTACTTAACCGGAGCTATGCGACTCTCCGAGATGCCAATAATCGGTACAAGCATCCTTCCCGGAGCCATTCAAGACATCGGCACGAAGACCCTCCAAAGCCTGCTACTCCTGTGCTGCTTACAACTGGACAACACGATCCCCGCGATTCACAGATCTAGTTATGTCGCCAGATCATCTCCACATTCTATAAATGTTATAACGCCCATATATCAATGCATGCTGTGATGGATAGTGGCGGATCTCTCTGCATAGCGATCCCAACAATCAAGCGGCACGATTTGGGTGGTTATAAGGAAATCATAACATGCAAATCATGCAGTTATGTAGATCCAAAATATCCGCACCCACAATGACAACTCAGGCGGGTATAAATACACCTCCATCTCCATGAAGGAGGTTGACTTCTGATTATTACATTGAACCCTAGATATTGTAATCGTAACACCACTTTGCAAAATTCATTGTAACCCTATGATATTATAGTGAATTCTCTTCCTCCCGTGGTTTTTTTTTCCGGTTTTTTCACATAAAGTAATTGTTATTTGCGATTGCTTTCACATGTCTACTCGTTTACAATTCGTGATATGGAGATTCCCCCTGAATTTCCTCCACATTTTGGTGATTTCATTGAGATCTCTTGAATCTATACTGAATATCTCTTCTCCCATTCCCAAACCCTTCCTCAAAAAGCCTCGCCAAATAGAAATGGCCCCACGCAGGAAGAGCACATCCCATGTCGCCATTGTTGCCACTTTAAAAGGCAAGTTGATGGCTGTTGGGGGCGCGGGGCCTACCGAAGCTTATCCTCCCTATCCCGACCTCATTAGAGAAGGTCAATCTTCCCTGCCTACTCTGCCGGAGGTAGGGACCTACAGACACGAAACTCGCCTCCTAGTCGGAGGCCAGCTCCTCCCAATACCAGCCTCCAAAGACAATTGGACGAGCAACGGGCAGAGGTGGCTCATGAGCGCGAAGAGGCTGCTCTAGAGAGACGGGGCGACCCGTATTCAGAATCAACTCGTCACTCAGATCGAGATCCTTCAGAAGTCGCAGTCCACTAGGAATTAGGGGGCAGAGGGGTCTTGGGCTCCCCGCCACCACTTACCGCGGGAACCACTCACACCGAGAGCAATCAGAGTCGCGTCAGATCTGATATCCTGAGTGATAACGAGCACTCAGAGAATTCTGGCCCCCGCAAAGCTTCGAAGGTCCCTCGCATCGAAGACATTGAGGAGATTGTTCGGAAGCGGATCGAGGAAGCAAGTCAACAATCTGAAAGGAGGTGAAACCTTGCAGCTTGAGAACCTCCGACTCATCACTCTTGGAGGAAATCACCTCTCACCGCTTACCCAAAAAGTTCATGATGTCGAGTTTTGAGTGCTACTTTGGGGCGACCGATCCTATTCAACACCTCTGACAATACCAAGACAAGATGGCGGTCCACTCTCACGATGACCTCTTGAGTCACGTGTTCCCATCCAGTCTAAAGTCGCCATCTGCGACTGGTTCTACTCTTTCTCGAGGCACTCACTCTGGAGTTTCGAAGAGGTGAAGTAAGCTTTCCATCACCAAGTTCGACAGGAGCTTAAAAAGAACATCAATCACTTCTCCACGATCAAGATGAAGCTCGGAGAGAGCCTCAAGCATTACGTCAGTTGTTTCCAAAGCCAAATGGCCTTGGTGTATAACTATAATGACGACGTGGCTGCTGCTGCATTCATCAGTGAGTTGCAAGTCTCCCGCTCCTACAAACACTTGGTGAAGCATGAAGCATGGTTCACAGTCGCGATCTCGGCCGCCGACTCGGCGGCACTGAGACGGATCGGTCTCGGCGACTCGGATTGGTATCGGGCGATACGCGCAAAACGCTACCTAGAAAGCTCAAATAATTTTGAAAAAATCACGACAAATCTTAAAAAAATGTAGACATCCACATTCATGTATCACATGTCCAAAATATATCACTTAGCACACTAAACATAAAGAGAAAGCATAAATACACGCGTCGTCGGTAGAAGCATATCAAATACATGCATAAACTACATTCATAAATACATGCTAATGTAGTTATTTCCACATTGAATTGCGATGAGGCTCAAAATCATCATTATAATGCCGAGTCGACAAGGTCAACTCCGATTATCGGCCGAGTCGGTCTCCTCTGAGTTAAATCGACCGACTCGTGACTCGGACTCGTCTCGGAGCGGGCCGAGACGGATACGACTCGGCCGACTCGTCTCCGACTCGGCCGAGTCTTTGAACCGTGGCATGAAGTCACCAGGACGAGGGACATCCTCTCTTGAGCTCAAAAGTACATACAGATCGAGAATGCGACCAGGAGCGCAGTCGATCACTCTTCCAAAGGGGGAATGAGGGAAGAAACTGAAGCCAAAATATGCCTTCCCAATGAATAATCAGAATCGAGCTTCCGACGTTATCAACAAACAGTCCCCACAGAACCCCGCGAAGACCAGTGAAGAGGAGACCGACCTCACATCATTCAAGGTCTCTGTCGACCACGTCTTCAGCGCCATCAAAGACGTCTAATAAAGGAAACTCCGACAGCCTATATTGGGACAGTCACTCATACGGCCTATATCGAGTCCTCACCTTGACAACTAAGACCTACACGGAGGCTCTCTTGAAAGACGGAAGCGCTTATGACAGTCACTCTGACAGCCTTTATTGGGTCTTCACCCTGACGGCTAAGACCTACACGGAGTCTCTCTTGAAAGACAGAAGCGCTCCTGACGGTCACTCCGACAGCCTATATCGGGTCCTCACTCTGACGGTTATGATTTACATGGAGGCTCTCCTGAAAGACGGAAGCGTTCCTGATGATCACTCTGACAACCTATACCTGGAGGCTTTACTTCTCTGTGAGCGGGCCCAGCTTACATACAAGCCTAACATGGGCCCAAGAAGAAAGCCTCGGGCCTCGCCTTGAGCCCACATCTGATCAGACATTACTCACCCGGATTCACTACTCAACCGGAGCTGTGCGACTCTTTGAGTTGCCAATAATCGGTACAAGGATCCTTCCCAGAGTCACCCAAGGCTCTGACACGAAGACCCTCCGAAGCCTGCTACTTCTGCGCTGCTTATAGCTGGACAACACGATCCCTGTGAATCACGGATTTAGCTATGCCACCAGATCATCCCCACGTTCTAAACGGTATAATGCCCCTACATTAGTGTGGGTTGTTATGGATAGACGAAGACTCTCTGCGATCTGACGCAGATGGGGAAGCGAAGAAGACGAACGACTCGAGCTAGATCTTATTCTAGAGCTGACGAACCCTGAAGGAGCCTTCATGTACGGATAAATACTCGAATCCACAAGCAAGAACGACCCGAATCCATGAGCCAAAGAGAACAACTCAAATCTACGAGCAAAACGAGAAAATCTCAAAATATATTGATTAAAAGTTGAATAATAGATTGATTTCAAAATAAAGAATACAAGGGCCTTTTTATAGGCTTACAAAAGAGTACCACTCTTACTTGAAAACTATAATCTATTTTTAAAAGAAAACAAAATATTTAAAAGAGTCCTAATCTATTTACAACAACAACTAAGCCATTTGTCCCAAGTATTTGGGGTAGGCTACATGAACCAAACGAGAATTACGCCGGATCGGGCACATGAATCAGCTTTCTCCACTCATTCCTATCGAGCAATATGCCTTCACTAAGACCTTTAGCCTCTATATCTTGTCGTATTACCTCCATCCATGTCTTCTTCGGTCTCCCCTGCGCTCTTTTAACTTGTCCTAATTTGATACGCTCTACTCGTCGGACTGGCGCGTCTGTAGGTTGCACATGACCAAACCATCATAGGTGGTTTTCTCTCATCTTCTCTTCTATAGAGGCTACACTTATCTTAGTATGAATATCCTCATTTCTCACCTTATCTCTCCTCGTGCTACCACACATCCAACGAAGCGTGTGCATCTCTGCTGCACTCATTTTCTGGGCATGATATCTCTTTATAGTCCTAATCTATCTAGGTAATAAATTCAAAATAAAGAAATAGAAATCAACTGGAATCCAAAGTTGGACTAAAACTGAATCCTAAATAAAAGTCTGAAACTCTGCCATGCAGCAGGTATGTCGACAACTGAATAGGCTCGTCGACAGGACTGTACTGGCTTCAACTCGCGGAAAAACCCTGTCGACAGCAAAAAGAAGGGCCCGCCGACAGGTGAAGTGAATTGCGATAGTTGAAGTGAACTGTCGACAGTTGACAATTCTATTGCTGTTCTGCTTCCTGTATCAGTCCCCCTCTCTTCAAAAGAACTCGTCTTCGAGTTTCAATCTGGATATAGCTACTTGGTAGGGACTCTTTCAGCTGGAATTATTTCTCCATGCAAATACACCATCATATCTTTTTTCTCAAAGAGTTTCTCTCGTTTCCTCTTGTCAACTGTTGCCTTGTACTTATTAGGTTTCTCCACAAAATCTATTCTCTTTTGTGTACGAGGAAATCTTGTAGAATCGTGAGCCATGTTGTATGCAAACTCTGCTTGGGGAAAAGAGTGATCCCAAAATCTTGATTCGCCTCGACAATCTTCGTTAAACTTCATTTAGTGTTGCATCATTGAATCTTCAATGTAATCATCTCCTCGGATCGGTTGATAATCAACGCCGATTGGTTGGTGCTCTTTCATCATCTAGTCATACACATACACTATGCTCCTATAATTCATTGGCTTGCTTCCAAGATCTTTCAAAGTACGATTGTAGATGGAATTTGGCATACCTTGGGGAACACGTTGCACCCATGTGCTGATAGTAGGTGATATGAACTTGAAGAAATTAAAGCTTTTATCTCTAATACTCTCTTTTAGCATGAAAGGATCCTAGAAACCATGAAGATTAGATGCGCCATGATGTTGAATCTCTCTTATGGGTGGTAAGATGCACACAGATTTGTCATGAATAACTTCTTTGAACTCTTCCAATGATTTGTCTACCGCCTTGAGAACTTCAGCAATTGGAGATATTTCTTCTAAAATAATGCCTTGCTTGACTTCCTTTGGCTCCACGAAGAATTTGTCTTGATTGCATAAGGGCATTAAAGTGGCTCCACGAAGAATTTGTCTTGATTGCTAAGGGCATTAAAGTTGGCTTCGCTTCTTTTGGACTAGGAATAATGGCATAGGCTGATTGTTTGTTGCAGGTAGGTCAACCAATGATGAATCTCCCTAAGTTCACTGCTCTTCAATGGGTGGTTGCGGTTGTGGCTCTGTTGTCTCGTTCGACCCATAAAATCTCATGAACGATCAGGGTCGATTTTCCATCTCTTCTTCCAAAGCAAAGCTAGGGGCTTAAGAGTCTTTTAATCCGTCTCTACCTTCTTATAAGTGGTTTGCTTTGGTACATACGCATGTTGTGAAATCGATCCCACCATGCTGCAATCCTTCCTTCAAGTTTAATTCAACAATGATCTTTCATGAGAATATACTCATGTCAAATAAATTATCAACTTTCTCGATCTAAAGCAAGGTTGACTCAACTTATAAGTCCCATCAAAAGAAGGAATAGAATTAGAAAACTCATCAAGATTTGAATATCCTCCTCCTTGGTCTCAGATAGAATTAGAAAACATGTTCCTCTTATTAGGGTTAGGAAACCTGCCTCTCCTATGAGGGTTAGGATGCCCTACGCCTTCCATAGGCCATACTATCTTCATCATAATCATTGTACTGATAGATGAGTGATTTTTCTTCGTAGAAAATTCAGTAAATGGAGGATATTGAAGATGATACCTTAGTGGTGGATGATGTGGTAGTGGTTGATAATATTGACGATCATGTCCGCTTCAGTACGTACTATCGACCAGACTTTGATCATCAACTTTGAGAGATGTCTTGGTGAAGGTGTTGCCCTCCTTGTAGCGATGCCCCTCCTAAGGAGAAGGCCTTGCAACCCATCGTCGTCTCCTGCCATCGTCGGAAAGTTGTCGAAGCTCTGATACCACTTGACACATACGGGGAAGCAAAGAAGACGAATGATGCGGGTTAGATCTCGTTCTAGCGCTGACGAACCTGAAGAAGCTTCAGGTAGGGATAAATACTCGAATCCACGAGCAAGAATGACCCACATCCAGTCATCCACGAGCCAAAGAGAACAACACAAATCCACGAGCAAATATGAGGAAAACTCAAAATATATTGATTAAAAGTTGAATAATAGATTGATTTCAAAATAAAGAATGAAAGGGCCTTTTTATAGGCTTACAAAAGAGTACTACTCCTACTTGGAAACTATAATCTATTCCTAAAAGAAAACAAAAGATTTAAAAGAGTCCTAATCTATCTAGGTCATCTAAATTCAAAAATAAAGAAACAAAAAATCAATTGGAATCCAAATTTGAACCCAAAACTGAATCCTAAATAAAGTATGAAACTCTGTCACGCATCAGGCCTGTTGACAGCTGAATAGGCCTGTCGATAGGACTGTATTGGCTCCAACTCTCGAGAAAACTCTGTTGACAACAAAAAGAAGGGCCTGTCGACAGCTGAAGTGGCTTGTCGACAGCTGAAGTCAATTGTCGACAGTTGACAATTTTGTTGTTGTTCTGCTTCCTGTATCACGATCCCAACAATCAAGCGGCGCGATCTGGGCGGTTATAAGAAAATCATAATGTGCAAATCATGCAGTTATGTAGATCCAAAATATCCGCACCAAAAAATGACAGCTCAGGTGGGCATAAATACGCCTCCATCTTCATGAAGGAGGTTGTTTTCTGATTATTAATCGAACCCTAGAGATTGTAATTGTAACATCACTCTGCAGAATTTCATTGTAACCCTCTGATATTATAGTGAATTCTCTCCCTCTCTAGTGGTTTTTTCCTTTCGGGTTTTTCACCTAAAGTGCTTGTTGTTTGTGATTGCTTTTACTTGTCTCCTCATTTACAATTCGTGGTGTGGAGAAATTCCCCGAGAATTTTCCTCCACACTTGTGTTGCCAATTGACACTTGTAAGAGTTTCTTTCCTTCTGCATTGCTTGACTTATTTCACTAAAATTTAAGTTTTTATTTTTTTTTTTTATTATTAAAATGTAGCATGTGATAGGAATGTAGCATGACACACACCACAGAGTATATTTACAAATATTTTTCTGCCGGACTTCTTCCTCTTATTACTTAAATAACATCTTCCTAATGTATAGGTGACCAAGCTTGTTGAACTTTACAAAGCAAGCTCTGAGGAATGGTCCAAAAAGGCGGCAGAGCTTGAGGGTGTCATCAAAGCACTGGAGGTTTGTAATTGTATCCTTCTAGATGGATCAATGTCTCAAAGCTTGTATACTTCACAGTTCAGCCACAATGTATCTTTTTTTCTCTAATGCAGACACATTTGAGCCAAAGCGAAAATGATTACAAGGAAAAACTTGAGAAGGAAGTATCAACTAGGAAAGATCTGGAAAAGGTATTCCATTATGTTATGCCAGCTAAGTGGAAACTTCAACACATGTTATGGTCAAGAGGATATTCATTAAGAGGACTTCTAGGCTCCAGTTCATTTTTGATCTGTTATGTTTTGCCAACCCATAGTTATGTTTCACTAGAAATGAGCTATACTTTTATATTTCCTGAAAAGATATGCCCTTTCGAGCTATATCATCTTGCCGATGTGAGTTAATTTATATAACATGCAGGAGGCTGCTGATTTGAGAGAGAAGCTTGGAAAGTGTGAAATTGAAATTGAGAACATGAGGAAGGCTAATGAGATGAGCTTTCTTCCGCTGTCTAGTTTCCATGCAGGCTTTAGTGCGGAGAAACTGTAAGTTCTGAACTCTTTTTTCCAAGCAAGCATGCTCAAATCAATTATTTCTGCTATTTAATTTTAGTACTGGGGCCAGATATCATTGAGTTAACAGTTGTCAGACACGGTTATGAAAAATGTAGATAATCCTTTGTGTTAAAATTTCATACAGCCTGGACAACTACTTACTAAATTACATTTTTGTTGTAAAACTAAGAAAAATTTAGAGAAATGAGAAGAGAATGACAAGAGGAATTATTCTCAATCTTGAATTTTTTTCATTCATCTTTGTAGCCTCTATTTATAGGAAACATAAGCATATATTACAAGAAAGAAGATGTAGATGTTACCTGCTAACTCATGCATTCACAATATGCATTTAAAAGGAAGAAGGTGGAGAGGTATATGGTGGTCATCCACTAACTCATGCATCTAAACACTTTCCTTTAGATGTCTGCCATCCATGAATATGCCTCGTTAAAATCCTTGCCCATAAAACCCGGTTGGACAAAACCTAGACTAAGGAAAAAAGAGTACATATTCATATGCACCTGGCGCGCGTGACACTGCCTCGTTAAACATTGACAAGAAAATCCAGTGGGATAAAAACTTGGACGAAGGAAAAAGAGTACAATGTGCATACCTACTGATGAGACGCCCCCCTGATTTCGGCAAAAGATCTTTGAGTTGATACATTCTAATATTGTTGATCTTTTTGATTGCAGTTGGCAGTGCTTCAGCAAACAAATTTGTAAAATTGTTGCTGGACTGAATTTGTCGAATTTCTATGTCATCACTCTTCTGAAGCTCATGTGTGCTTTTTTTTTTTGGTGAAATATGCTTAATTCTGTCCCCTCAAAGTAACCGTTTTTGACTTATGCAATACAAGCTAAGCTGCATTGCCTTCATATAATGTCGGAGAATCTGATTGAAGACAATCCATATGTTTCTTGAATATGTTGTAACATAGATCGCAACCAAACACATTTACGACGTGCTTCGTGCAGTGCTAATATTTCGGAATGTTTTGAAAAAGTAGAAACTATGGTCTGTTTTGTAGATTTTCATGATATAGCTGCACCATCACAAGTGAATACACATCTAGTTTGAGATCTAGCTTTATATGGGTCAGAAAGATAGCCAGCTTCTGCAGAGCCAACTATTTTTGACTTTGATCCCTTGGAATAAAATAAGCCAATGTCAGTCGTTCCATGAAGATAACGTAATATATGCTTAACACCATTCCAATATCTTCGAGTTAGTGCAGAGCTAAGTCTTGCTAATAGGTTAACAGAAAAAGCTATGTCAGGCCGTGTGCTATTTGCAAGATATATTAGAACTTCAATTGCAATTAGTATGGAACTTCTAGACCAAGTAGCTCTTCATTTTCTTTTTGAGGACGAAAAGGATCTTTCTTCACATCAAGTGATCAAATAACCATATGGCTACTTAATGGATGGGCTTTATCTATAAAAAAATGTTTCAAAACTTTTTCTATATATGTTAATTGATGAATAAATATTCCATTTGGGAAAGTTCAATTTGCAGCCCTAGACAAAATTTTGTCTTCTCAAGATTTTTCATCTCAAATTCTTTCATTAAATGAGCAACATTTTTTTGAGCTCTCTGGGAGTTTCAACAAGATTTAGATTAACATAGACTCCAACAATGGCAAACCCATTTTTAGGCTAAACGCATAGGCAAATTGGTTTATTTATATATCCTTCTCGTAAGAGATTCACTATGACGGTTATACCGCATTCTTTCAGTATGTTTTAATCCATATAAGGATCTTTGTAACTTGATTGAATATATGTCATGAGATTTGAAGTAATTTGCTTCAGGCATTTTAAACCTTTTAGGGATTCTCATGTATATATCATTATCAAGTGACCCATATATATGCAGTAACTACGTCCATAAGTCACTTATCAAGATTTTCTGTGACTGCCAAACTAATTAATAAATGTAATGTGATTACATCCATCACGGGAGAACATGTCTTTTCATAATCTATTCCAGGTCTCTGTGAGAAAGATTGTGCTACTAGTCGTGCTTTGTACTTCACAATTTCATTTTTCTCATTATGTTTCGTACAGACACCCATTTATATCCAACGGGCACCTTCAGGTGTTCGGACTACTGGTCCAAAAACTTTGCGGTTTTCCAGAGAATTTATCTCTGTTTGGATAGTTTCTTTCCACTTTGTCCAATCATCTCCATGTCGACATTCTTCTACACTTTTTGGTTCAGGGTCGTCATTATCTATTACAATATCTAGAGGGACCGCATATGCAAAGGCATTACTAACAATAATTTTCTTTCTATCCCAGTTTTCTCTTGTATTCATATAATTCAAAGAGATCGCTTCAGATGTGCAATTTTTTGAGTGTACGTGTCTTCAAGGGCTATTTCTTTATTAATTATAAATTGATCATGTTTGTAAGGACTTGGGAGACCATCCTAAAATGTTAGCCTTTAGGTAGAGTAGCTCAAATCTTTATATACCCAAGACCATCCCCATGTCTAGCCGATGTGTGACTATTTGTTCGACTTCTAACTCAACAATCCCCCATCGAATAAAGAGTCTCCTTGTAAGCTCATCTTTCTTCACACCTGGAAGACCATCTTCACTTCTGGAAGACTATATGCTCCATCGAGATCACAACTCCTTCACTGCGTGGAGGCATATGCCACGCCTTATGTGAAGCAACACTGCAGTCTTGTTACTCCACCGCGTGGAAGCGGCACGCCTTACGTGAAGCAGAAGCACTGTTGCCAAATCCTCGGAGCCTGACTAGCTTCACAGGGGCCCACCAATGCACCATTTTTTGCGCCCATTTGGGGGATTGAACACCACCCACCCACACGACTAAGTTCAGGGCATGACTCTGATACCACTGTAAGGACTTAGGGTACCATCTCAAAAGGTTAACCTTTTAAATGGAGTAGCCCAAATCCTTATATATTCAAGGCCATACCCATCTCTAGTCGATGTGAGACTATTTGTTCGACATCCAATTCAATATTTTTATCTTTTGGACCAACAGGACGACCACGCTTCAAGCGTGCTTTTGAAGTATTATCAGGATATCCTTCAGGGATATCAGTCCTAGCTGTCTGTCGGTATATGAGATTTTGTTATTTTATTTGCGTCAGTAAATGCATCAGGTTACTGGTTTGCATTTTTTTGTAAATGAATAATTTTTTGAACTTCGAGTCCACTTTGATTTTTACGTGGGTCAAGATGAGACAATGATGATGCATTCTATTTAATTTCACGCCGTTCTTCTGAAGCGACACTTTTCTTCCCCTAATGGTAAGAAAATTGTCTCATCAAATGACCCACATGGTGGATGAATAATCCACATATATCCCCATGAATTCGTTGTAAAAACACTGGGGATTCACCAATAATATTTAGTGGAGATGCTCTGACTATTAATTTTCTTTGTGAGCAAGCCTATATAGATAGTCATTAGATAAAAGAATCTTCTGATTTTTTTAACGAATGACTATGAATTTACAATTATTCAACGCATCATTGTTGACCTCGGGTGACAAAGTCGGCCATGCTGAAGTATAAAAAGATTTGGATCATTGAACTTCTGGTTCATTACAATATTTGATTCTATTGTCTTTAATGTTGTAAAGTATAGTTCAGATGAGAAAATTGTGAGTTTTTCTACTACATGCTTCTGGCATGAGGCAATAGAAGTAATATAAAGATATTCTATCTCCCTCTCATTCATAGTTTCAATATGAAGCCCATTAAGGCATACATCCTTAAAATTGAGCAGATTTCTTCTGGATCTGCTAGAATACAATGCATTTTTAACACAAATATTTGTTCCTCCAGGTAATATAATATTTGTTCTTTCATAGCCTTTAATTAAATTTGTACTATCTGAAATTGTATAGAAATTGGTTTTAGTAAATTTTAGTTTTGAGAAATATTTCTGATCTCAATGAATGGTATGCGTTGTTGCACTGTGAGCCAGACAAACATCTCCATTATACATCTTGGAATTGCTCAAGACATCGGAATTTTCCATGCTTCTTCATGTGCATTATGATAAAACCAACAACTTGGATAAACTTGACTTCTATTATATCTCGTTATTTCTTTAGTACCACTCAATTTCCACATGCATATTTATTGTAGGAGAGGTTGTTCAGGAGTTGGCTCAAAGCGCCTCCCATTATATAGTAGAGATGTTAGTAATCATGCGATCTTTGTATGTTTATAATGCATATTCTATATATCGACATGCCAATATGTATGCATTTAGTGTTTGCATGTACTATATTGTTGTTAGGCACAACCAATATTACTTGGACAATTGTTTTAGGAGTATCCAACAAGAGAGCCTTCTAAAATTTTGACATAGGAAATATCATATATCATAGACAATTAGACATATAGGCAAATATGTATATGTACAAGAACATAATCTATATTAGAATATGTAATAGTGTGAGGGTGTCATAGGTGTAGGGAAAAATTGAAAAGAATAGATTATGGCATTAATTAAGAATAGATTATGGCATTGATTAAGAATCATATCTTTTTACTAAAGAAATGAAAGGGCTACATGTTTAGTAGAATTAATTTACATGCTCTGATACCATTTGTCAAATTTCTCCAAAATAAACTCAACATAATGTTCAAAATTAATAATTTGATTTTTTGGAATTTTTACTAATTATGGTTATTTTTAAGTATTTTTCTAAAGAACAAACAATTAACAATTCAAACAATTCAATTTTCAGGAATTAATAACTATTCACTTAAAATATAGTCATACTGATTTTATGCAGGTAGAAACTAAATAATTTCAATGTAAAATATTTAATCATTTGCACAAATTAAATCACGAAATGTGCAATTTCGTAATGCTAGAAAATTTATTAAGCAATTTAAATAGCTAAATATTAAATAAATGAATGAAAAAATAAATTAGTTTATCACAATGAATCATAACTTATTTAAAGAGATAAAACACTCACTCTAGATAAAGGCTCCATGATTAACCACATAGGAAATAGTTATTTGGCATATGAATTAGCAAAGAAAAGTTCATCTACACACGATTGTTTAAGGTGTCTAAGAGCATAATGATAGAAAGCACTCAAAGCAACATTTTTAACTTTAAGCTCTGCACATATAGTCTCAGTCACATATAGTGTTCAAGTGAACATGTGAGTGATTGTTATTCGTATTGGCAATTCTTTAATCAACTAACTGGATTAACAGTTGTCACTTTTATCATCAAGCCTTAGAAAGTTTAAAAATGCGGAGGCACAAACAAAATAACCATTATAAGCTTAGTTGGGATAAATTAAACACCTGTCAATAGAAAGACCAACCTTGAATGTCTAAATATGCCAATTATATACAATGTTCATAGAATCATAAATAATCAAAGAACCATAAATGAAAACCGCTCTTACTTTACTAGATTGAATTGACAAATATATTATGCAACACTCTATAAAGCAACAAGCAGATCATTATACAACTACAAACAAGATCATTTTGCAACTATTAATGAGCATATCATCATACACTAACCAACCAATAGATCAGCATGTTAGTCTATAGATACATGCTATCTTGTTTGAACCATGATTATGGCCACCTCAATTTCTAGAGTTAAATCGGACCATGACCGCTATTGTTTGCATTCGCTTCAGAGAATGATGCACTCACATTCACGTTAGGGAATGATTTTGAGCCACTTGGATGAGATTGATCAAATGCTTATTATTTTGTTTAGCAACCAGAAAGCATGAAATTAGCTGAAAATATTTCTTAAATCTTTTTTCACGGTATTGCTACTGCAGCCTGCAAGAGCATATTGGATAGTGGTAAATGTTTTGACTTTAGAATGAGTTCTTAGATCAAATTAGAAATCAAGTAGAAGAATATATGTGTAATAATATGCTCGAAACTACATCTTCGACTCCTAATTAATTTAGAGCTTCAGGCTCTAAAATTATGTCTCAATTTAGAACTTTGAGTTCTATAATCATTTAAAACTTTAGGTTTAAATCTTTAAGTTGTAAACTTTAGGTTAATACATGAATAAAAGAAAAAAAATCTTTCATGAAAAAAATATTGGACATAAGAAAAAAATATAAATAAAATAAGATCGAATACATAATCAACAAGATCGAATCAAGCACGGTTAGAGCACAATAAAATTCAAGTCATGTCTTAACGTTCAAATATTAGTAAGACAATTGGATCAAATAAAATAAGAAATTAGGGAGACAATAAGTATACCAAGATCGAGACACACAACCACACAAGCACCTCAGTTGGGAACAAGAGAATCGTGCTGAGAATGTGGAAAATCTAGAGAAATGAGAAGAGAAAGTCAAGATGAATTATCCGCAAGTTTGTATTTTTTTCATTCATCTTTGTAGCCTCTATTTATAGGAAACATAAGCATAGGTTACAAGGAAAAGATGAAGATGTTACCCACTAACACATGCATTCACAACATGCATTTATAAGGAAGAAGGTGGACAGATATGGTGGTCATCCACTAACTCATGCATTTACAACGGTTTTTACATTTTCATTTTGAAGGTTATGTTTTTGAAGTTTGTGTTTGTATTTCATATGTAACATTTAGTAATTTAGTAGCAACAAGACACATTGTCAGTTACACTGAGAACCATGGTCGTTACTGAAGTTGAGAATGAGATGCAGAGAAGAGAACTATGTTAATTGTAACATGTAAAAGTGCCTACCTGTAATATTTTGGACAGCTGCAAAACTATTATAATATAATTTCTGCAAAACTATTATTATTCCATTTGCGGATTCATGTTTTGGAATTCCATGTTATTATAGTATATGGTTGCTTTTGTAATATTGTAGGTAAAGGGGATTCTTTTGTGTTCTTTTGTAGTTTCCTATTAGACATGTACTATTTCTATGCTTATAACAAGGGCATCACCCTAATTGGGGTTGCACCGTCTTGTCTCTATTTGATTATGGTATCAGAGTGCTAGGCTCAATGTCAATAATTGTTCCCTAGACATTCTTTCCTTCTCTTTTACTCCTTTAGTTTTTGTAGTTACTTTTCTTTTCTCTATACCATACCATCTTCTTTTTTTTTTTTTGCCTCATCTTCTATCTATCTGAACACATGTCTACATTATGCTTTTTCATGGACAACGAAATTATTCTTCCTCAATAGGAATCATTTCACAAGGTCTCAAGAACTTGCTGATTCATGTAACAGGATTTTGTCATTACTATTTATCTTAGCAGTTGAATATTGAAGCTAGAAATGGGTTTAATATATTTGATATCTCAAAATATACATTTCTTTTGTCAATCACTTGTTAAGAAATACTTTTCGATGTAATCCTTATTATTCTGTTGGATGTTTGTCATTCTTCATTGCAAAGGCCTGGAGCTTGTTGAACAGGTCTACTGCTGCCATCTATTTTGTTTTGGTGCTTAGGAAGCTCCTCTGCTCCATTATTCTGCCACTCCATTGATATTTCCTATTAATTCTCATGTTGCTAGGAGTTAGAACATCAACATGAGGCTGAAATATCCATGTTGAATGTTGGTTTTGGCTCCATGCCTTTATATCTTAAATCCTGATTTCAGTGGGTGCAGGTATATGTCTATTGGACCTGAATTCCTGCACGCACTTCAGTATGTATTGTGCCCTTCAATTTCATGTAGGGCATGGAGTTTGATTATGTGTAAATTTGTTTGTTCTGCTTAAACTATGGGGATGTTATAATCCTCAACCAAGAACTGGACCGAAGTATGAGGTTTTAACTGAAGTTGGTCCATTCTGCATTGAATTTTCTGGAGTGCGGGGCCAAAACTGGGAAAATCAAGGAGGAAAGGGGTGGATGATCACCATGTTTGGTCAGGCAATTGGTTGAAAGCAAGGGATAAAAAATACTGCACACCATCTTTGTGCCAAAGACTTTTTTTTTGGGGGTGGGGTTGGGGGGGGGTGTTATTGCCCCTTGATACCATTGTTACAACCATGATGCCCTCCCTCTTCCTCCTCACTCCCTATCATTCATGATGCCTCAACATTTATATGCTGGTGCAAGAAGCCCTAGTAGGATAGGGAAATGGCACGGACGTGGCAATGACAGTGAAAAATGAATAGGTGTGCCTGCCTCTGTTTTAAAATCTTTTTATGGTTGTTAGATGGCGTTTACTTTACCCTTTTCTACAGTTGAATCACTTCGATATTTATTTTTCCCTGAATAGGCAAAGTGGAGTTGGAAAATAGTCCTGGTCTCATTCCGATGTGATTGTAGCTGTAAATTGCAAAAAACTGAGAATGCAAGTTATTTCAACTAAGCTTGTTTTCCTGGCTTTGAAATAGTTTGGTAATATAACTTTGTTCTCTATTTAAGATTCAAATAGTTGTATAATAGAGGTTTTAAACAATTTGAGACATAGCAATATCTTCCTTGGGAGTTTGCATTTCTCGTTGACTGATGTCTATGTCCTATATCTCTCCAAATTGATCCTAGTGGTCCATATGTCAACATTATTTAGATCCCAAACATAATAACTTTCATTGAATTCCAACTACCAATATCTCTGCAATTATAATAACTTCCATCAAATCTGATCTGTAGATTTAGAGTCAGTGTTCTCCAAAGCCATCTAATTATCTAGATGATCTTGTAACAATATTTTAAAGGAGGGGGATCATTAGTTCAGGTTTTGAAGATCATACCTCTTCCAAGGAGAAATAACAGTGCCGCAGATCTAGTTGGCTAATTTTAGGTCAGTCAAAGTATTCAGGGGTAAAAATCAGCAAATGATTCATTATGGGACCAAAATGCCATCTACTCTGAAATCCTTTGACAGCCGTTGTCTAGTTACTCATTTCTTTTATTGATTGGTTATTAGTAAAATAATTACTCTAGTACTAAGTTTTTTTTATACCATTTACCAATTACTATTCATTCTATTTTTTTGACTTTATGCCTTGCATGCAGTTTGTTGTCCTTGCTTATCATAGCAACCACTACTTTTTAATGTTCTTGTTATATATGTGTTATATATCAATGCTGAGTCATATCTTGAATCATATAATATTCTCTCAGAGTCTTATTATCATCTATCATCATCGTCATCACCATCATCACCACCATCATCATCATCATCATCATCATCATCATCATCTTCTTCTTCTTCTTTTACAGATCAATTACAGAAACTAGCAGTGCAGTCACAAATGAGATTAGTGATATGATTGTCCCTAGGGTACCATTAGGTATATCTGGGACTGCTTTGGCAGCTTCTCTTCTGCGCGATGGTTGGAGTGTAAGATCTTTGATTATCGTGCTTTGATTTTTAAGTGAAAGATTTGATCTTCTTGGATACCATATTTATCTTGATCCTGTCTGTTGAGTATAGCTTGCAAAGATGTATGAGAAATATCAAGAAGCTAATGATGCTTTCTTGCACGAGAGACTGGAACGAAAGAAAGCAGAAATGACCTTGAAACAGGTACGGTGGCTTCTGATCCCGTATAATAGTATCAGTCCTCTATCTGAACTTTCTTTACTACTGCTTAGGCCATATGATAATGTTATGCCTTTGTATATTCTCTGGATCACAATTTATTTTCCTGGAGCTTTCCTTTTTCTTTTATGTTACACCTTTTATGCTTATATTAGTTCAACTCTTCAGGTTTTCCATGAAATAGAGCAGAAGGTTGAAATGATTTTGGATGAACGAGGTGACTGGCTGTATATAAAATAACAGTTTTACATTGTTTTCTTTGTGTGTGCACACTCCGACATGTGTGCTTGTGATGCCTTGTATATCAAAACTATTGATAATTTAATGTAAAATTGTCTCAGCGGAACATGAAAGAATGGCGGAAGCATACACTTTGATGGATCAAAAATTGCAGGAGGCACTTTTGGAGCATGATAATCTCGAGAACACAATTAGGCAACTGAAGGTATGATGGACCTTTAAAGCATTTCATTCATGCCCATCTTATCCTCTTAGTCTGTGCTAAAAGTACAATTTTCAGGCTGAACTGAAGATGCGCCAGCGAGACTATAGTATTGCGCAAAAGGAAATAAATGATCTCCATAAGCAGGTACTTGATTATCATGCATTTTTTTATTTACAAAGTGTCAAACAAATTTGATATTACTACCCAGTGGTTTGTTATACTATGTGCAATATTCAAAACTATAAATTGTGTGGACATTTTTTTTTTTTTTGGAATTCTAACCTTTTGAAGTTGCTGCAAAATGTGTTCTTAACTTGTTACATAAAATCTGTAGTATTCTTCATTCCGCTGAATTTATTATTTTTTTTCTAGGTCACAGTCCTGCTAAAGGAATGTCAAGACGTTCAGCTGCGCTGTGGTGGTACTGCTCAGGTTTCTGCTGTTAATTCTCTCACAGAAAGATCAGCTGATCTTTTTGACGCCACTGATGCTGAGAGAATTATTTCTGAACACCTTGTAAGCAGAGTTTGTGATTAATTATAAGAATTTGTTTTGTAGATCTTTGAGTTTGTGGTTGTTTTTTAACATTAATATTAATATAATGAAACAGTTGACATTTAAGGATATATATGGATTAGTTGAACAAAATGTTCATCTGCGAAGACTTGTGCACAGTTTCACGATCCAAGAGGAAAAAAGAGATGCTGAAACAAGGGTATGTAGCTAACTGGTTCTCAATTTGGTAGCATTTGGTTCACCTGTTTGATTTGTCATAAATAATACTACATATGCAAGTTATGTTACTGCAATCGGAGCTGTGGCAATTATTGTTGTAAGACATCCATCTGGTTAGTTGTAAATAATGTTGCTGCAAGTGAAGCCACCACATTTGGCTGGCAGCAAATAGTGATATATGTAGAGAGTATTGACGTGGCAAGTGGATATGCTACCTTGTTGATGTGGCAGCCTCTCCCACTTACAACAAACAATACCATCCATAATTAGTAGTGTACAGCTAATTTGGCCAGAGAACCACGTTTAACAACTTTTGGATTACAACCTCAACCTGCAACCCCACTTCGTTATATAGGCCGAATTTCACAATCCAAATACCACAAAATTCACCGCTTGCATAAGTGGTGTTATCGCAACTCTACTTAGGACCAACCAGCATTCCCCAATATACCTTTGTGATTATATAGCATCACATCTTTAATTGGTCAAAGAAAATCTGCTGAGTTTTCAGGAGGGTTTCCAAATACAACTGCAAAAGGTTACTGATGAGGCAGCAGCTAAGGTTGAAGCTGTGCTGAAAAGGTCTGAGGAACAAGCAAGCATGATAGAGTCTCTTCACAGTTCTGTAAGTCCTGATTGAGATACCCTGGATGGTTTTGTCATTGAAATAAATTTGAATCATGCCTTTGCCATTTTGGCTTTGGTAACATACCCAAGATGGAACTGCAGAGAAAAGAAAACCACTTACCTGCTCACGCAAAACCTGCTTGTGTTCTCTTGTAGGTTGCGATGTACAAGAGATTATACGAGGAAGAAAGAAAAGGCCGTGTTTCTAGTAATAATTTTAGTGGAGCAGTTTCTGGTAATTTCATGCTAGCGTTCTGATCTTTTCATCTTCAAGCAGTTTAAACTTCTTCGTAAACCATGAGCCACATATTTGTGTGACTAGACTCTGTTTGCTTGCTTGCTTGTCCAAAAGTAAGAGCTACTTGATGTTCTGCAAAGGATTTTGTCTTTCATGTTTGTCCACCACAGAATCATTTAAAACACTAATTTTCTTTTCCCCAAATTTTTTGTATTTTCTTTCCTTTCGATTTCACATGGACATTAATATCACTGTTTTTCTAATCTCCTACGTCTTTTCTTGTTCTCAATCCTATATTTCTTGCAAAACTTGTGTTTCCTGACAGACCATGGATACGTACGCATGGCACCCATATGGTATGACATTTAACACGAAGCATTGGAAACTGGTAACCTGTATGACAGGTTGACTCATTGAAACAAACTATACAAAAGCACAAAATCTGTGGAATCTCTAATTTAGAGAAGTAATTCTTCTACTTAGTGCCATCAAATAGAATATATCTTCTTAGGTTCTCTAGCCCAAATCTTTCAGCTTCTGCCCGATGCGTTCTTGTGATACCCATCTCTATCTCGCTTACAAAATGCATATAAAGAGCACAACCCCTCGCCACAAGTCCCAATTTAAAAAAGAAAGAAAAAAGAAAAAAAAAAAAAATCCACCCCTACACCAATAAGCATAAAAAGAAACATACACAAAAGCAGAGGCTGAGCATTTTATACAAAGTGCCATGGAGATTGAACAATTAGTTGATTAGTTAGCGTAAGTTAAGAGAGGAAGAGGGGATGAAAGAAAGAGAGAATATTAGAAGGATGCCAAGGGGCGGAAAGCTCAGGAGTGTTGCCATGTGGAGTGGTCTACTAGTCTGTTTTAAATATTATTTTAGATAGTGTCTTTAAATTTATAGAAAATAATCAAGCAAACATGTTTTATTAATGATGAGGAATTTACTAACTATGATATTTTATGCTGACTTTGAATTAATTTGAAGGTTTCATTTGCTTTTTATGCCGTGATCACATGCCTGTACTGAAATTGTTGAAGGGCCAGCAATAAATTTTCTGTTACTAATAATAAGCTAATGATAAATATTTTTGTGAACATGGTCTGGAATAATTTTTTTTCCTGGTAACGCATTGCACGTGCTTGATTTGCTATTTTTATAAATATATGGCAGTTAATAATTGCTATTACAAATTAATTTGGTAACTTAATATTGTTTTAGTCATTAGATTGTTCTGTTTTGTGTCTAACCTGCGTTTTTGCAGAGGATGGCAAAAAGGATCTTATGGTTCTATTTGAAGGTTCTCAGGTGAGCATATGAAGGACTTTGCCCGTGTGGGCGATACATAATCTCATTGTTATTATAATTATGTTTTGCATTATATTTCTCAGGAAGTTTCTAAGAAATCCCACGAGGAGCTTTCTGAACGTGCTAGAAATCTTGAGCAAGAGTTGGCTACGCTGAGGTAATATTAGTGGATTTTCCCTTTACATTCCTTTTCCTTAGCTTTTTAGCTGTAAAAGAGATTGGCCAGCTTTTTATGGGCTATGAAGCACGGACACGACACTGACATGGACACAACAAAATAAAAAAGGATACGGGGATACGACAAGGAATATTTATTATTATTATTATATAAATATAAATAAATTTATAAAATCTCAATAAGTGAGCAACAAACTAAAATATCAATCAACACGTGCACAAACTATAAAATATCATAAGTTTATAATAAAATTACAACTGAAGATCATAAGTTTACAAGTTATCAACCAAGTTATAACTTAACATCACAAGTTCAAAATAAAATTACAGCCGACATCATACGTCTCAAGATGAAGTTGAAGTTACTCCAATGAGTTCTTCATTATTTTCTTCTTTATCATCTGCAAACAACACGACTTTCATCGTGGGTTCATCAAGAGAAAGAGTAGCGAAATCTAGAATACCGGCGCCCTGAAATGAGTTAAAGCCATCTCCGTCAATATCCCACATCTTTGTTTCCTCTTCATTATATTCTTCTAAATTTCAAGAAAGCAAACGGAGATTATGCACATACACTAGATCTTCCGCTCATGCCGGTTTACCTCTTTAAGGAGTGAATAAAGGAGTACGTACTCCAATTCCTTTCACAACAAGAGGAGGAACATGGTTGGCCTAGAAGCTTTAAAGCCAACGCTTGTAAATTATGAGTTGATGAATCATAAAGAACCCACCAACACTTCGGATCCACAAGTTCTCTATCACGAAGAGAATTCGGATCGGCAAAAGCACCCAAAGCACCAGAAAATCTAGCATACTCGATGCTCACCACCCATCTTTCTTCGGGATTGGGATAGTATCTCTTCAAATAGTTGCTTTTTTTGGAAGAGATCTCTTCATCTTGATGGGGAGCTTGTCGACTTATATTCTCATTGAGCCAAACATCATGATAATACCTATTAACATAAATAATAATCGTATTAAAGAATAACCGCATTAAAGATAATGAATTATAACATAAACTTAGATTTTACCTTGGATTCAAAGAGCGTGCCAAACATTGAAGTGATGTGTTACTCTTGTTCCATCGATCCTCCAAGATTTGATGCACAACATCATAAAAAGGTGATTACTCATTTTTCCTTTTTTCTTCGTGTCGTTAAATAGCACTTTTAACCTTCTCAATTGTTGTGACCCACATGTCATACACCAAATGAAGATAGCTTGTCGCTGTCGGTGACCCTTATCATGTCATAAATTAGCTCGGAGAAGGCAATGATGTAGTTTATCTTGTCTCCCCACAAATCATCTAGGACTCTCTTTAACAAATTGTGCTTGTCCCACATCTTCCCTATACATGTTCCATCGATTATTAAGGACCAAATCTTGAAGGTTTCTTTTGAAGACTAAACCTCTTCAATGTGATAATCCGAAAAGCAAATCTATTTTTGGCCACCGCAAGAAATTTCATCTTGGAATAGTCATTGAACATGGCAAGCCTCGAGGAATGGTTCACGATAAAATTCTTCATGATCAAGGTATCATTCGAGACCTCTGTGATCCAACCGCATTGAGCATAAGCTTCAACATTGGCCTCCGTTTTTTTAATTACAAAAATATTCTTAAGTGCAAGATTCAGAATGTGCACTACACAAGGAGTTCAAAAGATGTGAGGATACTTGCTCTCCACAATAGCACCCGCAACCTTACGTGCATGAGCTTCATCGGTTATGATTTGGAAGACATTTTGAGGCCCAACCTCTTTAATGCAATCTTCAAGCTTCTCCGCAATGTAATGTCAGTTTTTTCACTTCTCCCTCGGCACTTACGGAGTTCAAGATCATCACGCCACGTTCAGTGACCACCATGAAATTAATGAGAGGTCTCTTTGTGCATCCGCCCATCCATCACTGTAAATGGAGACCCCCTTTTGCTTCCATGTGACCTTGCTGGGCTCCATCAACCCCTATATGAGATTTCTCACATTGCAAGAGAGTGGTTCTCAAAGAGTTGTAACCGGGAGGTTTGTAGCCGGCGATTGGATTGTTTGCGGCAAATTTAAATGCCTTGACATACTATGGATTGCTTGTCAAATTAAATGACAATCTACCGATATAGAACATCCTTGCAATAATGCAATCTAATTCATCCGTTGCCTCTTTATTGAATACTTGATTCACGGTGTTGATCCCCCTCTTCTTCGATTCACTTGGACCACTTGCACTTCCACCGGCCATACTTGACGTTGAAGATATTGGCAATATTATGGACTTAGGCATAGAAGCCTTCAATCTCATTTTTGCTTGCTCCATCTCCTTTGTTATATCTCCTTATGCTGTGGGGTTTAACCGTTGCACGCATCTTAATTCCTTGTTCGCTTATCCACATGAGATGGGTCTTGACTCTTGAGTATGATCTATTGAATTTTTCAAGGCAATAACTATACTTCCATTGCCAGTTTCCCTTTCTCCTTTCAGTTTTCTCTGCTTTAGTTACAAACTTTCAAAGAGATGCATGATCATTCACTTGTCCACTTGAGAATCTTCCACTGAAGTCATATTGCTTAACTTCTAAACACAACAACACAATAATATTATGTCAAAGAAAAGCAACATTTAACCAAAGAAAAGCAACATGCCAAAGACATTTTCATATACAACCCTATCACAAGCATACAAAATTTTCATATACAATCAACTTAAATTACAATCATGCATCAATTACTATCAAGATCCTACATCAATTAAACTCAAAGTCATACACAATTACTATCAAAATCTTACAAGATCATAAATTCACAATCCTACACAATTAATTTCAAAATTATACACATAATTCTACAAGATCATAAATCTCTCTCTCTCTCAATCTCTCTGTCTCCATTCTCTCTGCTCTTTCTGCTTCTCTATCAGAGAGACTGGGGGGGGGAGCTTACCTCTTGAAATCCATGATGAGAGCAGAGAGAGCACTGAACGAAGATCACCGGCTTGATCACCGTCGAGAGAGAGCGAGACCACCACCAAGACCACCATCGAGAGAGAGCGAGACCACCACCACCGTGAGATCACCACCGCGAGCTCAGACCACCGACGAGCTCAGACCACAACCACCACCACCACGAGCTCAGACCGTCACCGCTGGATCTAAGAGAGAGATCGGGTTCAATTTTGGGGAGATTAGGGTCTGGGGATTGGGGGAGATCAGACCACCCGCCGACGAAGGTTCAGACCACCCCGACTACTACCACCACCACCGACAAAGGTTCAGACCACCACCGCCGCTGAAGGGTTATTCTTCTCACTGGATAGAAGAGAGAGATCGTGATCGATTTGGGGGAGATTAGGGTTTGGGGATTGTGGGAGATCAGACAACCACCACCGCCGACAAAGCTTCTTCTTCTCGCTGATCGAAGAGAGAGATCAGGATTGATTTGGGGAGATTAGGGAGACATCCGGGAGATTAGGGTTATACGAGTTTATTTGGGTCGGGTCTACCTAACCCAATAAACCCAATACCCAAATAAACCCAATACCCAATACTCGATTCAACGCATCTGAGCCGTGTCCAACGTTCGTTTGATCGTGTCCCACAAGTCAAACGAGTTGACTTGTGTCCGACCCGGTTAAAACGTGTTGACACGTGTCGGGCACGTTTCTGCGTCCGACACATACGGGACACGGACACGCCTCTGAATATGGCATGTCCATGCTTTGATCATTCTATATGCTTTATCTATTCTTATATTTGTTGTCTTTTAGTAAAGTGCTTAATTTTTTACTTCATTGATGTGCCTAGCTCGTATTTGAAACTTAGATTTGTTTAGAGTTTGGTTCGTAAAATTCCTTGCATGTGAAACGAGGTTTTCCATCCATTTGTCTTGTTTGTATAAAGTGTTGTTTAGAATTTTGGAGTTTATCATTTGTTTACATTTTCTTCCCGGTATTTTTCTCTGAGAATTTTTTTTTCTGTGTTCTTCAATCATCATTTGACTGGTCCTGCATATTCTAAGTCAACTCACATCACTTTTCTTTTATCGCATTGTCTCCTCTAATCTTCATGGCAATAATTAGGTCCAGCAGACAGTCCTCATTGAAACTTTTTTTTTTGCGAGTGTAAATTCATTAGTTGATCAATCTGACAACACTGGTTCATTTGACCTGCAAAACTTGCATGGATTAATCATTCTTAATCTTCCGCTCTTGAAAGATTTCTTAGTTCAACACCTCTACTTGATTGTTTTTGTGGCAATCAAGCTTCCCATGTTGATAATGATCCAGTGTTAATATGAGGAACATACACAACAGATTGAGGCTGATTGTCCTTTGTTTATGAGAAGATGGTTAACATATCTCCTTCTATCCTGGTGATAGTGATCAATTGACATATCTGTGCACAAAGTTCTTTAGGTCGACTTGTGTTGTTTATATGTCTCACTTGCTGGATTTCTTTAGTATATGTATGTGCTCATCTTATTGGTTAGTAAAAAAAGTGAAACAAACTGAGTGTATCAGACACTTCTCACGTCTCTCGCTCGGAGGATTTGGAACCAAATCCTACATATTGGAATTAGATAGGACATCTAATTTGAAGATCCACTCTGTCGAAGTTGATCTATATCATTTGAAGTGCTTATAAATCAAATTTGAACTATTTTGACATCGAAAGTAGTGAGTTATTTAGTTTTACGGTCTAGAATTTTTGAACTTTGCAAAAATTGGTGTCCAAGGGTTTTAATATATTTAGATCCTGTATCAGGCGTTGGATTTTCATTTTGTACCTTCTAAATCATAGATCTGCAGAACTCTCGACTTTTAACTGTCTATTTTTAGGTTAATGCATATGTTAGAAATCATGAGAGCATTTTATTATTGTTTCTAGGCATTTTAAAATATTTAGATCATACTGAATGGTTTGGATCATTCATTATAGTTGCGTAATATATACTTTCCAAGTGATAGGATGTATACTCAGATCCTATTGATAGATCCTAGTCAAATGATATATACATTTGTGATGGGCTTGTTAGTGTGGCGAAAATCGTCATAAGAAGGGTTATGAGTTATACATATATTTTCTAAGGCCTCTGGGAGGAATATTTATGTGGGTGTAGTTCAGATATATATGCAGGCATCTAGTTGAATGTATTGGAGTACATTGTTCCCAATTTAGTCTTGTAGACTAACGAATATCACAGTGAAGTTACATGCATGCTATGCTAAAGATGTTGTATAGATCATGATTTAGCCAGTTGCTTTCAAATTTTTCTAAGTTTGTATTTTATGCAGATAATTTAGAAGTATATATCTCTGTTGTCTGTGTATGACAACTTGTTTTTTACATGTTATTACTGTGGCTTTAAATTTAACTTCTTCTATTATGTACTCTATGTGCGCTTCCTGCTTTTGCAATAACCACCAATAGTTCTCATAATTTTTATTTTGGGCTGGACTGTTGACCTTTCTGATGTTTCAGTTTTGGATCTTATCCTCTCTTTAATTATCCTCTCTTTAATGGTGTAATATTTATTTAATTGTCTTTTGGCATTTAGTTTGAGACAAAGTTGTTAATGGCATTAATATATGTTGCTAGGATGGGGCAACTTCTTGAGATTGGGTTTTACGTTTAAATAAACATTTAATCATTGGGAAATAATGGTTATCTATTTACATGTCCTTTCTCTGAACAATTTTTGAAAAATTTAACCTTGTTCAATCAGGAGTGAGCTTCTATCAATGCGGTCAGAACGTGATAAAATGTCTTTGGAGGCAAATTTTGCCAGAGAACGCCTTGATAGCTTCATGAAGGAATTTGATCACCAGGTAGCTCATGTTTTATTCTTCAAATAGTTGTTGTCCTTTCTTCAAGTTCTTTTAGCATTATCCATTAACAGCTGTCTGATATTTTAGTAATATCCAAAGCTGCTTCTCTTCTTTGTTACTCTTTCTTCTCTGGATAGTTTAGTTATCTCTTCTTTGCATCTTTAGTAATTCTTCTGCACCATTACAGAGACAGGAAGCTAATGCGGTTTCAGCTAGAAATGGAGAGTTGACACATTTGATACTTGATTATCAACGGAGGCTTCGAGAGTGTTCAGATTCTTTACAAGCCTCTGAGGAGAATTCACGGAAACTATCAATGGAGGTCAGGAAATAGTTTTCAGTTTCATATACATAAAGATGCATTGGGGTTTATGCTTACCTTTCATTTCTACAGGTTTCTATTTTGAAACACGAGAAAGAATTTTATTAAATTCGGAGAAAAGAGCTTCTGATGAAGTTCGCAGTTTATCAGAGAGAGTATATCACCTCCAAGTGGGTATTTGCTTCTCTGAATGGCTAGACGTTATTGTTATATGCTTTTACACACATGTGCATATTATGATTCTTTATTATGTTTCTATACTTGTCTTACTCTTCGTACTTGTGTTGCATATATAGTTTTGCATGTTATCCTCAACACTTTTCTTGGCGTAGCATCTAACTGCGGGAAGTTTGCACGCAAATTTTTTAGGTGCATTTTATTTTTTGACAATTGAGATCTGTTTGAACTTTTGTTGCAGTCAAGCCTAGACACTATTCAAAGTGCTGAGGAGGTCCGTGAGGTAATGCTCATTATAGTGAATTACCTTGACTTTCCATAGAACATTACTTGAAACTATATTTATAATTAGCTTTTTCCACTTATCTGTGGATCTTGCAGAATGCAAGAGCAACAAAATGGAGAAAACACGAAGAGTATCTTAAAAAAGTTGAAGTAAGATTTATACTCCTTATTTTTAGCTTCGGTCTGGATATCTTTTCTCTGTACAACTTCATGAACAATTCAAGCTTGTTTCCATCTCAATTTGTTCATGTTGGATTGGGCATTCTTTATTCACAGAGTAAATATCATATATCTTGCTTCCTCTCGATGTCTGTAATTCTTGTTTTTAAGCACATGAATGCTACTTCCTTGCTTCCCGTAATTAACCTCCTGAATGATTTATGCTTAAGTGAATATTGATTCATTTTCAAAGCACAAATAAATTCAGGAAATTAGTCATCACAGGCAGCTCTAAAATATTCAAGCATATCTATTGTTTATTATCAGTGTATTTCTTTTTCTTAAAAAGATATATTTTACTTCCCCTTAAAAAAAGAAGATATATTTTACCACATTTAACAGATGCAAATCCATAATTAATATGATCGGAAAAGTAGGATACACCAGACTAATAATTTTTGGGACAAGGCTCGGTGGTAATGGTATTTCCAGTTATATATGTTTAGCAAAACAATGCTTTAACGGTTACCTTTTTTATGCATCCTATATATTTGAGTTTCTTTTCCAATTAAATGTATGCTGCTATCTTCTTTTTATTTCAGGATTAGTGTTTTTCCATTTATTGCGTTATCTTTTTCTTCCATTGACTTTTTGGATGTCTCTATGTGTTCTATTCCCCCCCCCCCCCCCCCCCACCCACCAAAAAAAAAAAAAAAAAAAAAAAGAAAGAAAAAAAAAAAAAGGAAAAGAAAGCGCGCGCGCGCACACACACACAGAGCAACAGCAAAGAGCAACAACAACAGATGGAAATAAAAAAAAGCCAAGCCAACACATGCACACACAAGAGTGTGGCGAGGAAGGGGTCCATTTGAGAATGCACCACCAACACAGCCCTCTCATTATGTGTGTATTGGACCGCAAACTTTTCTTAAATCTACAAAGGTAGATTGAACACACCTGCCTGGTCAAATTCCAAAGGATGAATGGTAGATAGAGAATAAAATAATGGTGGGGCATTGGTGAATATGTACATACTCTGTGCGCGCGCGTGCATGTGCGCATATGCACATTTATCTGTGCATGCGTGTGGGAGTGTGCTTATAAAGGATGTGCGAGTGTCATGCCTATGTACACACAAACACTCGTACACACGTTTTCTCCGAACACCTAAAAGTTAAATACCCTTTCATCTACTTCATGATCCCACAGGTCATCATGATTTTCATCACTTAAAACACGAGGTTATGAAAAATCATGTGATGTAGACACCTTTTACCTATTAATCTCTAGTAGTTGCATTTGTTCTGTTACTAGAATGTTCATTTTGCAACCACTTAGTTAATGGTGAAAGGGGTTCGAAACAGATGCTTTGACATCTAGGCTTTTTTGGGGCATGAAATCACTCTGAAAAAGGTCATTATATACCTTTAAAGTAGGGAGCTAGTGGTTCTAGAGTGATGTAGGAAGGTTTTTCTCCTATTGCTCTTGCACACTCGCATATAACATCCGTGGATTCGGCTCTTTTTGGCTATCTGAAGTCAAAGTCCACTCCATTCATCTTCATCTAGGCCATCTAGAATGCCCAAAGACATAATTTTTTTGGTTGTGTTTCCTATCCATCGAGGTGGCAGAAAAAGGACGACTGATAAAGGACAGCTGTTTAAAGCAAGTTTTGCTTAGGTCTATATTTTTCTCATCTTCTAGGTACTCAGCTTTTGGGTCAAAGACCTTTCCAGCCCAAGGCCATCTTACTTGAAGGAGGCCTTAGTGTCTGCCTTTGGCAATATCTGAGTCCATTGTACTTTTTCTTGTTATCTTGTTTCTACATTTAAGTTTGAATTTTATTCTGAATGTGTCTTCTTTCCATTTTTACTGTTATCATGTGTTTCCATATTGATTTATTACTAACATAATTTCTTTTTCTTTTTTTCTTCTCTTTTTTCCCCAGATAGAATGGGCAGAAGCTAAAAAAGAACTTCAAGAAGAGAGAGATCATGTTCGTACCCTGACTCTTGATAAGGAGAAGGCAGTAGAGAATTCTGTGAGGCAAGTGGAAGAAATGAGAAAGGAATTAGCTGATGCTTGGCGTGCTGTTGCATCTGCTGAATCAAGGGCTGCGGTGGCTGAGGTTTTTTTACTTCTGTGCCTATGGCTTTTCCTTTTTATGGTTTATTTCCTTGGCAGTCATTATTATCTTTTGCTCTAAAACTGGGATGATTTCTTAGGCTCGATGCTCAGATCTGGAGGCCAAAATTAACCGTATTGAGAAGCTAAAGGTAATTGCTCAGACTTTTGACCTTACAGTTGCCTGTAACTGCGCTTTTTGATACTTTCACTTCATGTAGCTGTGTCATTTTGTGTTACTGGTTTTTTTTTTTTACTTTTTCATGAAACTCTTGAGGAAAGGAGGGAGAGGGAGGTTGGGGGAGGGGGTCGGTTCAAACATGGAACCTATACTTTGTCATTTTAACATCAACAACATACACACCTACACCATTTTAAGTGCTAAAAAGCCAGAAATCAATTATCTTTATCTAGTTTAAGTTTTAATTTCTTGTTACATATCTGTAAATCTCTAAATATTATTATGGAGTATGTGAACCAGCTAAAATTTAGTTTATACGTGCATTGTGATAGCTAGCTCTTGATTAAGGGCTCAGATCTAAACATGTCAAAAATATGGATCTAAACAAATTCTTGTTTAGTGACGACTATTTTCTGAACTATGTATGCAGGCCTATATAATTTGCAAAAATTGCATGGGTTTTAGCTGTTCTCTATCGCTAGTAGATTCAAATTTAGATGGCTGAGATAAAAAATTCCTGTTCGGCACTAGTTGTGTTTTCTTCCATTTTCCCTGTTGTTTCTGATGTATTGCTATTTTAATTATATTAAAATATTCATAAATACTTTCATAGTCCTATCTATTACTGTATACATGAGCAACCCAATGGAACTTTTATCAGCATTTGTCAATGCTTTCTTGACATTGACAAGGGGTAGAAGAAGATTGTTGGGGATTACATTCAAACAATACATGCGTATTGATAAGGTACATGAGATATATTGATGAGTAGAAGGCATGCTATTAATGGATAACAACAGTTATATAAAGATTATGCAGAATTGGAAATTAAGTGTACATGGAAACTCTCCTTAGATATTTTGTAGAGAACACCTCACTTGAGATGGTGAAATTGAATGGAAAAAAGGGTGGCAAATATTTCAAAATGGTTAAAGAGGTTCAATTGGGGTGTGGTAGGTTTCATTTGGGTATAGTTAGGGAACCTCTTCAGTTTGTGTAAGAATCATGCATCACTCAAGAAGCAATGCTTCAGCCAATTAACTTTTTCCTGCATTCAAGCTTTAACTACACCATAAATTGGTTTCATTAGTAACCTGCTGTGCGAACTCTTATTTTTACCCACACCAAACAACCTCCGTTGCATATTGTTCTATACTTCCCTCAATGCTCGACAACTGTGCATGTGGCATAAGACCTAATTATTTTGACTTGTGTGCATTGTTGGATTTCTTTACCATGCTATTTGTTCTATTAACAATTTGTGACTAGCCAGGAGCTTAAAGAATTTGGTTATTGGCTGTTTTTTTCCTATCGACTTAATAATTTGTCAACTGTGTTTTTGGATATTCTTTGGAGAGCATCAAATTCCTCTGTGCCTTCTGGGGTGGAGCTCATCTGAAACTTAACCTCACCTTCATGATTAGCGGTTCAAATCATTTTCCTTCTTGTTATTGCATATCTTGTATCTTGTTTTCCAGTGATATTGCTTAGTTTTTTAACCTTGTGAAGGTAAATCTGTGTAGTAGAAATATGAAGAGAAGCATCACTTCTAAAGGAATTAAACTTAGTTTGGAAAGAACATAATAATATGAAATGTAACTTAAAGCTATGAAAAGAAATGAGAAAATTGTTGACATTGTGGTCTAGATCTTGGTTTTTGAAATATAATCATTTGTCATGACTGTAGATAAAAGTGGTGTTCGTAGAATTAATGTGTGAAGTTGGAGAACTGCTTCTAGAGTAATATGTTATACATTGAGGGATTAGATCTTGAAAATAATCATTCACCATGACTGTGGATAAAATTGGTGTTGGTGTAATTAATGTGTGAAGGTTGATTTGGAGAATTACCGCTAGTGTAATGTGTCATGGGATAACATAAAGCTGATGTTCTGCTATGCTTTATTGATCACTGTTTTGCAGTTTAGAAATACTCTCTTGAAAATGGATGTAGTTGAAATAACAATGTTCAGGTTTTTGGGCAGTAATATGTTAAAAGATGTTACATGGAATGTGTGTATTGACAACAGGTTAGAAGTAGGTTAAGTTGCAGATAATGAGGGAGTTTCATTTAAAATGCATATGTTCAACTGAGGCTAGTGAGCCCTCCGATTACTTTGAGAGTTAGAGCAGTAATATGATAGCTGCTGATTCGGACTGGAGATGGCGCTTAATGGAACACTTCAATAGAGCTGAGTGGATGAGTATGGTTCATGTTGCTTGCCACAGAAATTGGTTTGAAGGCTTTGATGATGATGATGATGATGTTGATGTTACGTCTAGCTGTAAAACAAATTGTGATTATGGCACTACTAGAATTTAGCATTCTTTAAGATGGGGGTGTTAAGAATAGGATCTGCCTTGCATGTAGTTTATTGACGAATTGATAGTTGTATTAGTATATATGGTTTTTTTCTTTCCTTCCAAATTTTATTGCATACATAATATTTATTTATATTTGAGCTTCTAATGTCTGCATCTGTTTACCTTCTTATTACTCTATGTTAATAAATAACTAATACTATGTCTTTTAGGAAGTCCTTTCAGCTTTCACATTAGATCATTTTTGCTAACATGTAGGTTACGAAGAAGGATGGTGGACAGGAGCATTCTGTGCTTTCTACAACTGAGGTATGGGTTAAGTTGGAGTTTCTTCTTTTTGTAATGTCCATGGTGAATATTGGCAGTTGGTAAAATATGCTCATGTATTAGCCATGCATCTTTCTGTTGAGCTATTTTTCTTGTGCATCATGTGTGTTGTCTTTTTTCTCATTGTGTAAAGAAAGTGACCGGAAGATTTTTGTAACTAATATAGGCATTAAGTTATATGTCCTTTGCAGGGTTTTCATCCTACTAAACTGCTGAAGGAAAGAATGGAGATGAATCAATGGAAAATGGTGTTTTTTTTGGGTTTCTTTCTTTTTTTGGGTTTGTGGGGGAGGGGGGTGGGGTGTTGATTTTTTTACATATATCCCTTTGCTTTACTGATTCAACCTGTAGGTTGAATGCATGATGATTGCAGCACATGTGACTGTATATCAGAAATTGAGCGTGTAAAAATCTTTAATTACTTGCAAAGAAGATTACAACGGACCAAAAATTCGATTACAAAAGAGGGAAGAGTTGAATCTTTCTTTTGTTTAGTGCTGGGTTCTTCATGTATCGGTGGAGAGTGATTCTTGTTCTCCATTGACGAACCGAATTTGAAGCTTGATCTTCTTGCTCTCGTTGATAGCTCACTGGTAAGGTATAAACCTTAAGCAATGGCTAAAATCTCAAAATGATTGAAAGTAAAAACTTGAACTCAGCAAGTTGTAAAGAGTCTTCTCTTTTTTCTTTTAACACTCTATGTGTATCCTCTCTTGTGTTGTCTCCTTTTTTTAGCCCCTAGTTGTGTAACAACTATTTATAGAGATTTCTGGGGTGTGATCGACCCTTTAAGTATCTCCATAATGGGATTTATTCCCCATTACGTGGAGTGAAAGTGGCTGTCATTGACTCAGTTGATTGTTGTCTGTTATAGCAGAAATACGGGTCTCGCGTTGGATGTGAATCTCACTTTGTTTGGCATTGGAACGCGGAGCTCGTAGGCTCGCATTATTGTTAAAACACAGAGCTTCACAAGTTTGCGTTTTGAAGTTGAAACACGACCTGATTGAGGTCCACGTTTTGAATAAATAACGCGACCTTCGCGTTTCTTAAAAGAATGCAACCTTTGCGTTTGTTGATGGAACGCGAGATCTGCGTTTTGAGTTGTAAAGCGGCCCTCGCGTTTGGCATGAGGCCCGCGTTTTGAGGATTTGTCTTCAGTAATTTCGAAATACTTTGGATTTCATGGTTTTCAAAACCTCATGGTTGACTGGGAAGGATTTCGAAATACTTTGAATTTCATGTTGACTTGAACTTTCATGATTGGATAGGCAGTCTTTTTAAGTATCTCGAGCTTGATCTTGTCTGGATTTTAGCCGTTGCGAGTGTACTGTTGAACTGTTTGAAGCCTCCAGAGAAGATCATCATAAGTATCTAGAAACACAATCTAGAATTTCTCTTTGCTTTGTTTGTCGACGTATTGTTGAACCGATTGAGTCGATTTTTTTTGTCAGTATACTGTTGAACTGTTGCAAAAGCGAGAACACACTTCTTGTGTCTGAGAGAACATATATATCATATGATACGCGACTGTCGCGTTTTGTGTCTTTGGACGCGACCCTCATTGATGAAGACGCGATCCTTATTTGATTGTCACGTTTGAAATGCGAGGATCGCCTTCGCTTGAAACGCGGGCTTCCCAAGCGCCGCGTATTAAGCTCAATTTGAGCTTTGAGATTCACGCCACGAATCTTGGCCATTGAATGGCCTATAAAAGACCCAATGGTCTTCAGAAGTCAGTCACTTGACTTTCTTCTAGCTTCAGACTCGCGTCTAGCTTAAAGCTTTAAGCTAGACAGAAAACATATATAATTCAAAAGCAAAAATAATCTCTTATAAACCAAATGACAGAGGTGGTCCTCTTTCCCTTTGAAGCCATTGAACGGCGTTGATCTTCGGTGAAGATTGGAAGATTAAAGAAAAAGCTCGAAGTTTTGGGTTCTTTAGAAAGCTTAAAGCTTTAAGCTAGACAGAAAACATATATAATTCAAGCTTTCTAAAGAACCCAAAACTTCGAGCTTTTTCTTTAATCTTCCAATATTCACCGAAGATCAACGCCGTTCAATGGCTTCAAAGGGAAAGAGGACCACCTCTGTCATTTGGTTTTATAAGAGATTATTTTTGTTTTTGAATTATATATGTTTTCTTTTGGTTGGAAAATCAGATAAACTAAAATGATTTAATTTGATTGCCAAGGTAATGGTTAATTAAGCAATTGAAGGTTAGATAACTTCACTAAGGAAGTTAAATAAGAGGGGTATAATTTTAACCTTAGTTCTCGTTTTTATTTAGATATTCAGGGAAATTACTACCGGAGGTGTGATTTTTAACTTGACAGGGATTTGTTTTATGTGCCGGAGGTGACAGTTAACTTAGCAACTGAAGGTGTGATTTTAACCAAATCCGACACTTCTTTTGAGGAAGTGGGCAATACGTGTAACTTTAACCAATAGGAGGTATGATTTTAACCATAGGTCTCATTTTTGTTGAGAAAATAGAGGGAGTAGTGTCAGAGGTGTGATTTCTAGCATAACAGTGATTTGTTTTGCGATTTGAGCAAATTTAGTGGACCTGTCATTCTTTTGAAAAGAATTGACAAGTAGAAGTTTTTATTGTCTGAGGTGTAAGCTTTAACATGACAGGTTCGATATGTAATTCATTCTCGAGGAAGTGAGTACAGTTTTTTTTGTAGATCTACCATTCCGTGGAAAGAAATTGGTAAAGGATTTTGGTGGGAATAGGTGAGATTAGCTCCCTTAAGATTTTTAGCAAACTCTCAGCTATCAACTGATTTGGTTTGCCTTTACCAACTACCGTTAGAGTTGAGCTAGCCATGCTATTTCTCTCAGCATGATGAGTTGTCGAGAATTTTGTATTAGATTTAAAAGCTAATATTTTCCTCTATCCTTAGCTATCAGAGGCGTTGGGTTGTTTCTGTTACTTGAAGTGAACATTTTTGAAAAAGTATATGATGTACTTTTCGGGTTTTTATTCTGCAGATAACTTCTAAAATCTCGTTAGGGATTAAAGAAGTGAGTATAAACTCCGTGGAGAATTTATCGGGAAATTATCGTTTCCTGTGAGATTTCTCCCGTCTTTCTCGTAATCAAGACACTGGGTCTCAACCGATCGTCAAGCCTTGATATGAATGTGGAAACACTAAAAAAGTTCTAGAAGAGTGCATCACGAACCTTCTTCGGTGAGTGCGGCTTGATAAGCTATCAGATAAACTCATTCAGTTTGTCAGCAACATCGCGAGCCTTCTTCAATGAGTTCGGCGACTATATCATGAGCCTTCTTCAATGAGTTCGGCTCGATAAGTTATCAGATAAACTCATTCAATGAGGTTGCCAGCTGTAGGGATGGTTCGATTCGAATAGTCAAGCCGAGCTATGATGCGTCGAAAAGGAGAGGCGGTTGGAGGCATGCCATCATTACATATGGAAAAGCCAGGCTAGAAAAGCTACCCTTTTAGATCGAGAGAGACGACCAGGAAGAAGAATGCCTAAAGCTGTTGTTTAAGCATGCTCGACTTCAAAATATGACGTATTCTTTCAAATTGAAAGTGGATGCAGGTTTATATACTAAAGAAGAGTGACAAGGCTAAAATTGACAATTTGCCTTTATCGTTTTTTCAATGTTGACATCATGCATCACGGTATCTCCACATTTGTTCGGCTCGATGTCAGTACCAGAGAAGATTGACAAGGCTAAAACTGACAATTTTGCCTTTATCATTTCTTCAATGTTGACATCATGCATCGTGGTATCTCCACATTCGTTCGGCTCGATGTCAGTGAGTGGTGATGCAATCTTTTTGAAGGTGCACGTTCTTCTTTAGCACTCTTCCAAACATTTTAGATCCCAAACCCTAATCCGACCGATTAGCCATAGTACTTATCTGATGAGAAGATGGTGTTAACTTGATCATGAATAGTAATTTTTTTGAATTTGCCATTGATCTGCATCATGAGCGTGTCGCTGTTTGGGTTTGTAAGGCGGTAAGCTCCATTTAAGTAGACTGTCGCACAAAAGATCCCTTTCCATTTGAGTTGGATTTGTCTTTAGTCTTATGTATCATGACCATGGGTCGTCTGACAGTTAAGACAAGATCGCCTTTCTTGAAGATCCGTTCTTTGACTTTCTTGTTGAAGGCTCTAGAAATTTCAAGCTTAATAGAGCTCAATTTGTTGTTGAGCTTGCAGACATTTATCGTCCAAAACTTCTAATTCTTGGAGGCGCAGGTTGCGCAGATGCTTATCCTTGTTCGTCATCTCTGTCGTTAGAACAATACGCAGAGATGAAATCTGAATATCTAGGAAGTACAACTTCGCATCTGTACACCAAGAAAAATTGTGTAGCCTTTGTTGGGGTTCTCACTATTGTGCTGTAAGACCAAAGGCATTCACCTAACTTCTCGTCTCAGTCGCATTGACTTTTTGAGAACTTCTTGAGAAGTTTTTCAATGATCTCGTTCAAAGCTTCCGCAAGGCTGTTGGCAACTGGATAGTATGCCGTTGAAGACACTTTGAATTCTTAATTTGTTGCAGAATTTTTGAAATGCTTGGCTGACGAATTGAGGTCTATTATCGTGGATGATTCGTTGACGTACACCAAAGCGGTATATCAAGTGATGTTTGATGAACTTGATCATGTCGGACGTCTTTACCTTCTTTAGGTTGACAATTTTCCCCATTTTTGAGAAGTAATCGGTTATGGTTAAGATAAACCGATGTCCTTTGGATGTTGGTGGGCTGATGAGTCCGATGACATCCATTTCCCACATCTTAAATGGCCATGAAGATGTTGGGTGAAGATGGCCTGGTGCTTGATGTATGAAGTCACCATGAATCTGACAAGCATGACACCACCTAACGTAGGGATAGCGTCAAAAATCATCTTTGGCTAGTAGTAGCAAAGTTTTTGGAGTCAGTCCCAAGTTTGGGTCCGGTTGGTGAGCCCTGCACGCAACTGAGTAAGATTCCATCATACGATTGACGGTATAATGTTCAGGTGATCGCATGTAGAATCAAAGAACTTTCTTTTTTATTGCAGTTGCCTCCTTAAGATCGTCAGGCAGCATGTCGTAAGACGAAGTCAATGAATAGGAATTGCCAATTCTGGAGTTCTGGACTTGTTGATGTCTCGAGAATCTCTGACTTGAAGATCTTTTGGAGTCTTGTTTTCTTCAAGGGCGAATTTTAGACAGTACAAGTCACGGCTGTGGATGAGTACTTCCTCTGTCGTTCTGGCGAAGAGCCGGTGAAGCAGCAAGAGATGCCAGCACATCTGCATGTGCGTTCTGTTACTGATGTACATTGTTGATGTATAAGCTTTTGAAGTTCTCAGTCATATTGATAGTTGCGTTGTGGTATGATATTAACTCTTCATGTTGGACTTTGTACTCATCTCGGACTTGGTTGACGATGAGTTTGGAGTTGCCGTAAGCTTCAAGGTTTTTGACTCCAATTTCGTCTGCAAGTTGCACTCCGGTCAACAGAGCATTGTATTTCGTCACATTATTGAAACACGACTCGGTTAATGAGAATTCACGAGGAATTATGTGGTTATGTGGGGATACAAGTATCACCCCCACTCCTGCTATGATATTTCCTCTAGGACCCATTTTTGATGCGCCGTCGAAGAATAGTTGGCAGACTTGTTCTTTTAAGAGTGCATGGGTTGTACAAACTTCAGCGATTTCATCTGAGAGATCGTCATAAAGTTTGGAGGATCCTGAAACTGGATGGTTAGCCTAGAAATTCGTCACGACTTGACCATTGACTACCTTCTGTGACATAAACTGCTTGCATTGCGAGAGCAAAATAGCTCATTTCGCCAATCTGCAGTTTAGTGATGATGGTCTTGTCATGAGCAATCATAAAGGATTGAATCTGGAGACGACGTGAATGCGCTGGCCCACTTGGTAGTGTCGCATCTTTCAGACGGCAAAGACCAGAGCTAGACATTCCTTCTCAACTGGGTTGTAATAGTGATCAGCCCCGATCATTGTTCTACTTAGGTAGTAGATCACCTGTTCATGGCCTTGATCATTATTCTGGGCTAACAAGGCTCCTAAAGAATGATCTATGACTCTTACATATATCAAGAAAGGCTTTCCTAATGCTGAAGCTATAAGAACAGGTGGGTCAGTGAGATATTCTTTGATCTCTTTGAACGCTTGTTGACAAGCATTATTTCAGATGAATGAAACTCTCTTCTTCATCAACTTGGTAAGGGTTGGCAGCGTCCTGAGAGATTTTAAATAAATCTTTGGATGCAGGCCAATCATCCTTGTAATCCCTTGAATTCTTTGAGATTCCTTGGAGGTTGCATCTCTTAGATAGCGCGGACTTTCTTCGGATGGAGATGAATTCCTTTGGATGTCATGACAAATCCAAGAAATTTGCCACTGAATGCCCCACAAGAAAGACTTGGTTGGATTCATCTCCAATTGATGCGCTCACATGATGTCGAATACTTGCTTCATATTTGCAATATGCTTGTCTTTATTGCGGCTTTTTACTGTAATATCGTCGACATAGCATTCTACGATTTTACATGTATGCTCACGGAAGATTGTATTCATGGCGCGTTGAATGATGACCCTACAATTTCTAATCTGAAGGGCATCACACTGTAGCAATACACCCCTAGTGGTATTTTGAAGGATATATGTTTTTCATCTTTAGGATACATCTTGATTTGACTATACCCGGAGAAGGCATCCATGAAAGATACTCGAATCCACACGTATTGTCAATCATGATGTCCGTGATAGGAAGAGGGAACTCGTCTTTAGGACATGCAGTGTTCAGATCGCGAAAGTCAATGCAAATCTGGATCTTCCTATTTTTCTTGAGGACGGGAGCGACGTTGGCAATCCAGTCAGGATGTTGCTCTTGCTTAACGAAACCAGAGTCTATGAGTTTGTTGACTTCTGAATCAATTACCTCCATAATCTCTGGACGGAATCGTCGTTGCTGTTGCTTGACTTGTTTCGCATCCGGATTGATATTGAGGCGATGCATGGCTACTTGGGGATCAAGTCCAGACATGTCCTCGTAGTTCCAAGCAAAGACATCTAAATACTATTGTATGAGATGTATTAGGTCTTCCTTATAGGAGGGTGATAAGCTTTCGCTTATGAAGATTGGTTTGGGATTAGTCTCATCTTTAAGATTTATTTGAATTACTTTATCCTATGTTGGCGGTTCACGCTGTTAAAAGCGTATGTCCCATAGTGTTTAAGTGTTTTATCCATGGATCAGTGTCTTGACTGAATTATTTCTTCAGTTTCCTCTTTATCTTCATCTTCTAGGTAACTAGTTGAAACCATGTTTACTGAAAGACTTTTGAAGATGGCACCGACGCTGACATCTGACCCCCACGATGATGTCCTTGACAAATGGTTGTGACAGTCCCACTTTTCAGACTCGGGATCTGATGAGACTCGGATCTGATGAGACTGGAGTCGACACATAGCTCAATTCCCTTCGAGTCTTATGATTATAGTCAGGGGCTTTACCTTTCGACATAAAGGATCGAAGTAGTGTTCGTCTTTCTTTATCCAAGTTCAAGCCGGATCGTTTGGTAAGATCATATCCCATTCTCTTCATTATGTAATCTTCTGAACTTTCACAAGTTATTGGCTCAGACTCGATTCTCCCAAATAGGATTGGTCTTTGACCCTTGTACTTGGTTGGCACTTTGAAAAAGACTCCATGTGCGTCACTCGCCCTTTCATGCGTCATGAAGGATGACCTTATGGGGCGTGCAATAATGTTAGAGCATGCATTGCAGATACATGATCACTATCTACATCAGTGCTAGTATCTGACGGTACAGAATCAGAATCTAACGCAGAAAAGTAAGCCAAATCTAAATCTTCATTAATAAACCACTCACCTTCAACATTGGTGGTGTTATTAAAATCGAGCTTATCAATACTCGTTACAAAAGGATTTAGTTCCTAAAGACATTCTTCTTCTTGTTTCGGCTTAGCGTCAACCTCGTTGCCAAAGTCAGGATCTTCTGGAGATGGATTCTCAGCAGTCTCGAGAGAGTCTTAGTAGAGGAGGGAGTCTGTAAAGTAGTTCTCTATTCCTTTGAACGGATGTTTTTTAGCAATCAACCTTCTCACTTCTCCTTCATCAGCGTATTTCATCACCTGATGAAGGGTGGATGAGACGATGAAGTTGCAGTAAATCCATGGGCGTCCTAGCAGCAAGTTTAGGACGTGTCAGCATCAATGACATAACATGTTACCTCAGACTTCAAGTCCTCGATCTGGCATTTGAGCTTGATCTTACCTATCGGGCGTGCACCATTGGCGTTGAAGCATATATGGCAGTTTGGGTGGTGCTCGGCCGATGGGTGGGAATCCCTAAATGTTGCAAGACCCTATGGGGCATAATACTCAACGCGGATCCTGGATCAACTTGAAAGTGATTTACTTCAGATGATCCGATGTACCCTGTGTAGTACACGGGTCTGTCATGTTTTTCTTTGATCTGGATATCATCCGGAGTGAATGTGATGCATAAAAAATGTTTAGAGGTCTTATGACAGTGTCAGTCGTCTTCCTCTTCGCGCACAGCAGGAATCTGGTTTATGAAAGCCTCAGAGTCTGCTAATGCTTTTCTAAGAGCTTCTCTCGTAGAATTGGAGAGTCTCAGGAGCTCATAGAGAGTGATCTGGGTGGAGATGTTGGCAAGCTGAGTCAAGACATCATAGCGGAAGGGAGTTGTCGATCATTCTGCATCGTCTTTTTGAAGAGCTTTGGTATAACAGAGCTCTTTCTGTTTCTCTACGGGTTGCTTCGTGGATTGCTCAGTTGTCTCCTTAGTTGGTTTGGCCAGACTCGCCACAGCCTCATCGTATTTTTTCAAGTACTGTGTGCCAGATCGAGTTTTGGATGTGGGAGGAGCATCTTGATCAAACGAGACAAATTCTTCTCCTGAATCATTGAGAGGCAACACATTTCTCGATTTCTCTTGGAGAAACACTCACCACATTACAAGATGATGCTTTGGTTTTGCCTCTGGACTTTCTGTTGGTCATAGTAGTCCATTGCTGGCTTTCAATCATGTCAGGGTGAACCCACATTATCTCTCCACGAGGAGCGGAGACAGGGACGAGACCCTTCTCCTTGTTGTGGGGATCAGTATTGGTCATCCTTAGTTCCCATTTCGGGATGGGAACCACTCTGGTTGGTGCTAACAAGAGATCCTTATCAAATTGAAGGGACGTCATATTGGCGGTCACCTTCTTCTGCTCTGGGCGGAGTTTGAACACATCCACATCAATTAAAGCTTGGAGAATATCTTTGAAGATGTAGCTCTTGGTAGGATGTCTCACCATCGTGTAATACAAATAGTAGTTGGAATTATCCGTCTTTCCCGCCTCTTGAGGGCGCTTTTCTTCTGGAAGCTTGGGCTTGTTGCTCTTGTGAAGCAATTTGAATAGGGAGACGATATGCTCATCCTTGAAAGAGTATTGTTTGTTGACACGCGTCTGACCTGAAGTATTACCACCTCTTGGTGGTTGGGGTTTGACAGAAGATGTAGTCTCCATTGCCAGAGTATCTTTTCTTTTTGGTTGAAAAGATTGCTCCAGCGTGCGTTGCGTTGATTTCTCCGGTCTAGGCTTACTCTCTTTTTCTTCAGCCTTGACTCTTGCAACGATCTTCTTTGCCTGTTCGCTTTGTAAGACAAATTGCTTCCAAGTGTGATATTCAGTTACTCCTATTTGAGCAGGAGCGCGGTTTGCATGTTGTGGCGGCAAGTTTCTACCAATGTAGACTGAGTCAAGCCGCTTGGACATTGGAGTGCCATGCCTCGAAATCTTTTCACAAACGTCTTGATCGACTCTCCTTTCTTCTAATTTGTGACGATGAGAGTTGCACATATATCTCTGTGTCATCTTCGAAGAAGCGGGCCAGAAATAACTTCTCCAACTCGGTCCATTTCTTGATAGAGCCAGCAGAGAGCTTCATGAACCATTCAAAGGCAACCTCTTTGAGAGTGCTGATGAATAAACGAGCCATGAGAGCATCGTTTGATAGTACATTTTTAGTTTGGGATTTGAAGTAGTATATATGTTGGTTCGATTTGCCCTTGCCATTGAAGGTGTGCAGAATCGGTGCTTTGAACCTGGGAGGGTGGGGAGCAGCATCCCACTCAACTGGGTAGGGTCTGACCACCCCAATCTGAAGATCGCTTTGATTTGCGATGGCTTCTAGGCGTTTTTTCGAGCTCGTTCATCCTCTTAGCATGATTATCTTCGGTTTTTGAATTGTCTTGTTCTTCAAAAGAAGACTCAGGATTTTCATATCCGAAGTTGTTTTCATTTCCATCACAGTATTCAGAAGTAGAGTTTTCACCCTCCTCTTTACCCTTGATTTTGCTGGAAGAAGCGCTAGTTTTTGAGTTTTTCGGCTTCCTCTTCTACTTTTCAAGCAAGAGAGCTGTCATCTTTTTGAGATCGTTGATTGACTCTGGTTGGGCTTGGAGCATATCTTGTTATGTCTGTTGCACCCGAGATTGCTCCTCGAATCTTTTGGCCATCTCTTCTGGAGTGTTAGCCATATATGCAAAGGCTTCTGTTTTCACGTACGAGTTCGACGAATGCGATTCTGCGATGGCAGAGTGCTCATCATTCACTTCGATCCCTTTAGCCAGCAAGTTGTAGTCGATCGGGGTAATTGCTCTGGTTGGAATCCGAGTGTGTCGGTAGATTCCTTCTGGCTCGATCAATATATCTTTCAAACCTGAGGAACGTTCAGAATCTGACTTCTCAGAACTAAGGGCAAGTTGTTTCCCCTTCAACTTGCTTGGTGTGGCGTTCAGGCCCACCATGTTGGAAGTCACCTCCTAGTACTCAACGTCAGAAAATAACTTCTTGCGAGATCGTCGCCTTTTGTTTGAGTTTGAGTTTGAAGCATTTGACAATCGGCTAAAAACTGATAGCTTAGTCATTTGAAAGCTACAATGGCAATCATAGAGCACCGCTGAGATAAGCCGCTAGCAATGACACTGAGGAGCGATTTGATAAATACTCCTCTTACTGGTCAAGTAGTCCCTCTTATTGGTAGCATGAGTGTCTGATGAATTAGCCTCGAGCCCATGGAGGTGAGGGCTTCCCAGTTCAGGTTTGAACTTATCCACTTGTGGTTGAACGCGACTCTCGCATTTGAGGAGTGAAACGCGATGGTCGCATTCTGGCATAGCCTTTGGCTGTTGAAGTGAAACGCGGGTCTCACGTTTTGGCACAACAAGAGGTTGAACGCTAATCTCGTGTTTTGTGCTGAGACGCGCGATTCATCCTTCAGGACTGCGCGTCTGAACGCGAGCATCACGTTTTGAAGCAGAGACGCGGGGCTGAACATGAGTGTCACGTTTAGTGCAGACAACATTGTCTTCAGTTTCTATTTGCTATTGACGAGCTTGACGTCTTCGTCGACGATCAGCAATCCGCTTGGCTCACAGGAGTTGTTGCGAACCCTCTACAAATTGAGTTTGCTCAGTGTCAAAGTGAACCGAAAGACTTGCGTCTCGGTCACTTGGAGTTGAGGTCTTCCAATCGCGAAGGCAATTAACTCGAGTTTGCTAAGCCTCGAGAGGAGTTTGACGACGAGATTGATCTTTGCCGTTGTGTTGGCTTAGGGCCATAATACTGGTCTTGCGGGTCTCCTGAGAGATTTCATCGCAAGCCGTGTTGGCTCCAAGGGAGGTTGCATGAACCTCAAGAGATGTTGAACCGTTTTCCTTGTCGAAAAGCTTATGGTTAATTTTCGAAGAAGCTTTCCCTTGAGAAGTCTCTGATGAGGCTAGAGAGTGAATCTCGCTTGAGACTTTGCGGTACTTCCACATGGATTTGGGGTTAACGGAGCCTGAGGAGAGGAGTCAAACTTCTATTGATCGAATTTGACGACGAGCGATTCGACGGTCGATCCGATTAGCTTCAGGTCGGCTTGCGCTACGACCTTTTCATCGGTAGAGAACATCCCCCCGCGGAGTTGCCATCTTTTATTTATCGGAAAATTGAGTGTGTAAAAATCTTTAATTACTTGCAAATAAGATTAACGGATTTAAAATCTGATTACAAAAGAGGGAAGAGTTGAATCTCCTTTTTGTTTAATGCCGGGTTCTTCGTGTGTCGGTGGAAAGTGATTCTTGTTTCTCTGTTAATGAACCGAATTTGAAGCTTGATCTTCTTGCTCTCGTTGATAGCTCACTGGTGGTATAAACCTTAAGCAATGGTTAAAATCTCAAAGAGATTGAAAGTAGAAATTTGAACTCAGCAAGTTGTAAAGAGTCTTCTCTTTCTCTTCCAACACTATGCGTATCCTCTTTTGTGTTGTCTCCTCCCTTCCTTTTTTTAGCCCCTAGCTGTGCAATAGAGATTTCTGGGGTGTACCTGACCCTTTAAAATCTCTCCATAATGTGGATTTATTTCCGATTACGTGAAAAGAGTGAGTGTAATTGACCCAGTTGATTGTTGTCTGTTATAACATAAATGCGGGTCTCGCTTTGGACGTGAATTTCACTCTGACATTGGAACGCAGAGCTCATAGGCTCGCGTTATTATTGAAACGCAGAGCTTCACATGCTTGCTTTTGAAGTTGAAACACAACCCTAATTGAGGTTCGTGTTTTGAATAAATAACGCGACCTTCACGTTCATCAAAAGAACACAGCCTTTGCGTTTGTTGATGGAACGCGAGATCTGCATTTTGAGTTGAAACACGACCCTCGCGTTTGGCATGAGGCTCATGTTTTGAGGCTTTATCTTCAGTAATTTTAGACAGCCTACAATGATCAGTTATACATTGCAATCTTGATTGGGCTTTCTGTCCCTGTATTCAGGAGAATGTTCATTGTTTAGAGAAAGATTTATTAGGGCCTACCAATTGGCGTATATACCCGATTTAACAGTTTGGATTGTCGCTGAAAAGAAAAGAGGGCTGAACAGCACCTTTTCTTCATATCAAAAGGGCGTGGCTCTGTATGGCTCTTACTGTGGAGAGCAAGTATGGGAAGATCTAAATATGATCTCATTATAGAGATTAGAAAATGAGTAAAAAAGAGAAATAAAAAAGCTGCATTTTGTCTTTTAACATCCAGGGAGGGAAGCATGACTGCCTTTTGGGTCTCCCCAGAAACAACCTTCTCTTTTGGACTCATTTTTTAAAGAAATTGAAAAAAATGATAGAAGTGAAAAAAACTAATTCTTTTATCAAGTTATAACGGTTCTTGTAGAATATTATTTAGAGATTTACTTTTGATTCTAGGGACTTCAGAGCTGGAAGCAAAAGTCAATAGCTATATATGTATGATTGGTGAGGATTCAAACATTATGTAGGAAATTGAGTTACTGTGTAGTTGCACCTGGCTTAGAAAATTACCAATAAGAACCTGATATAATGCCTGATAGATCAGCCATGTGTCTAAGATCAGAGTAAGATCTGTATAGGGAAGACAATGAAATTCTGAACAGAAGAAAATGAAATTCTGTATATAACAGAAAATTTTCCATACAAGGTAAAACGAGTGATTTATTAATTTAGGCTTTAGACCCAAAATCCAAAAACTATTCAGTTGCATGGTTGTTTTTTCAGAGAACAAGTAAAAACAAGGGTGTTTTACACATGATTTCACGTTGATATTAGCCTGGATATTTGAATTAAACACTAGAAGTAGTAAGAAAGATTGCTATCTGGCCTTTCTAACTTTCCAGGTGCGGCTGTGTTTTAGGAATCCCAGGATTGTCAAAATTAGTGTCTCGAAAAATTTAAGGTTGACTATCCATGGGCTGCAATGCCTGATTGATTTCATTGTCCCCTCCATATATGGAAAAATAGTGCCCTGTACTTTAGCTTTTCTTTCAACAGGTCTTTAAGGCAAAATATTGCTCTGTCTCTCTCTTGCATTATCTAATATATTCCTAACATATTCTCCATATATAAATTGGATGTCCCGGTTCTTTTTTTTTGCTTGACTGTAAATTGTCAACCATCTCTCATTTTTATTTCAAGATCTTAAATGCAGTCCCCACAATGCTTGCTCATGAACTTCTGATTTTTTTGTATTTCTTGTTTACTGTCTCTTATTATTTGTCATTTGTAATCAGTTGTGTCCTTTCTTATGTCAATAGTGGCAGCTTTCTTCAGAAATTTTCTCCCAATAACAGTTGCATGTCTTTTTTAGATTATTTTTTTGCTTTTTCCTGTGTCCTTTTCCAGTTTCTATTTCCTCTTTTTATGTCTGAGCACACATGTATCTGACGGTCAAGTAGGTAAGTGGAGAGTTGTGGAAAACAAAAGAGGAGTTGGAGAAATTGAAAGAGGAAGCACAAACAAACAAGGATTACATGCAACAGGTACCAAAAACTTTTCTATGACCTTTTGCCCTTCGTTCTTGTTACATTTTTATGCCATCTTTATCGCAGTACAAAGGAATAGCACAGACAAATGAAATTGCGTTGAAGCAAATAGAATCTGCCCATGAAGAGTACAAGCTAGAGGTAAACCAACGCCTATAGCTGTTTTATTTCTTTTTACTTGTTTCTTTATTCATGTTCATTTAATGTTTCCGAAAGTAATTATGGTCCTTTAATGCAGGCAGAGAAACTGAAGAAGACATTAGAAGATGAAGTTCAATCTCTCCAGAACAAGGTTCATGAACTTGAAAGCAACTACAAATTGAAATCTGAGGAATCTGCTTTGGCTATTGAAAGTAAAGAACATGCACTTGCTTCTGCAATGGCTGAGACTTTAAGCTTGAGGGATGAGATTGCAGAAAAAGTGTGAGTATTTTTACTCAAAACAAACATTACAGGAATTCTGTTTTCCGGCAATCTTTAAACCTTAGATTGCATTTTCTAATAGTTGCTCTTGATGATGATGTAGATCACAGATAGAAACACTGGAAGTTCAAGTATCTTTTTTGAAAGATGATGTGGATAAAGAGCACAAACGATGGCGTACCGCACAGGACAACTATGAGAGACAGGTTTTATTTGACTACTTGTGTATATTATACAGACTATTAACACCCTGCTATTTGTGTTTGGAAATAGGTGAAGTGATTAAGCGACTGTTTCTTAGATAGCTATGTATAAATAGCAGCATAGAAGTTAGGTTTATTATTTTTTTTGGCAAGTTACTTTCATACTTATAAGACATACAATAGGGAATTGTTTATAGGCTGATGATGAAATTGGTTTTGCAAATAACTACATAAAAAGTAATGTTTTTGTTATATTGGTAATGGTAGAATATGCAACAGAAGGGGGTTAAGTGACCAAAATAACAAGTGTGAAATCTTGGTGGCGGTTCTGGTATTAAAAAGCTCTTCCAAGTTTCAGTCAGCTGTATCAGTAGTTTCACTAGTTTTGGATCGGATGCATCAGCTTTGGGGGCATCGGATGCTTTATAAACTTTATGAGTAACTAAATTTGTTTTCAGGGTTTAATAATATTAAAGTCCCTGCCACTACACTAAAACTTCACAGTTATAGTAAGGGTTGAGGGTATTATGTTTATACTCTAACACCCTCTGCGAAGGTCAAGCATCCTTTTCATGGCCGAAACTTATGCTTTTGTGCAGCGGTAGTTTTCTTTGTAAATCCACTTTTTTAAATGTGCCCGTTGGAAATTGAGTCCTGGTTGCTTTGATACCTTATTAAAATCTCTGTCACTACACCAAAACTTTGAAGTTGTAGTGAGGGTTGATGATATTATATTTATATTTTAACAAATAAGTTAATTAAGAACCCTTTGACATGCTCTTGTAACCGGTGAACTTTAGATTTTTTTTTATTAAAGTTAATTACTATTAGAACTTGTGGAGGTATACCAAGTGATTTTTCTATCACAATTAGATTGCATCAAGGATCTGCATTGAGTCCATTCTTATTTGTCATAGTGATGGATGAGCTTACTAGAGCTATTCATGATGAGATACCGTGGTGTATGCTATTTGCTGATGATATTGTCCTAGTTGATGAAACGAGAGCTGGGGTAAATGCAAAATTGGAGTTATGAAGGCAAACTCTAGAATCTCGAGGTTTTCGATTAAGAGGAACAAAACAGAGTATATGGAGTGTAAATTCAGTAAACAGGAAATCCATGATTATAGTATTGTGATACTAGATGGTCAAGAAATACCGATGAGCAGTCATTTTAAGTACTTGGGTTCTATTATCCAAAAGGATGTGGCAATAATGATGTCAACCATAGGATCTAAGCCGGTTGATTGAAATGGAGGAGCGCAACATGAGTTTTATGTGATCGTAAAATTCCGTTATGGCTGAAGGGAAAGTTTTATCGGACTGCTATTAGGCCAGTTTTGTTATATGACACAGAATGTTGGGCTATAAAGAGATATCATGCCCAGAAGATGAGTGTAGTAGAGATGCGCATGCTTCGTTGGATGTGTGGTAACACGAGGAGAGATAAGGTGAGAAATGAGGATATTCGTACTAAGATAGGCGTAGCCTCTATAGAAGAGAGAAAATCGCCTACAATGGTTTGGTCATGTGCGACATAGATTTACAGATGTGCCAGTCCGACGAGTAGAGCGTATCAAATTAGGGCGAGTTAAAAGAGCGTAGGGGAGACCGAAGAAAACATAGATGAAGGTAATACAACAAGATATAGAGGCTAAAGGTCTTAGTGAAGACATATTGCTCGATAGGAATGACTGGAGAAAGCTGATCCATGTGCCCGATCCGGCGTAATTCTCTTTTGGTTCATGTAGCCTACCCCAAATACTTGGGACAAATGGCTTAGTTGTTGTTGTTTGTAAAGTTAATTAGTGTTTTTTTGGCTTCACATCCATGCAAAGAGTTATCCTTTTCTTTATATTTTAAGCCAGGTGTTTAGTTGATTATGAGGCATTTCTTCAAGGTGGCTTGCCGGAGGGGAAATCCCCAGTGTACAATTTAATAGTAACAAGCAATAACTAATGGGTTAAGTTTTCTATTCAGATGCTCTATAAATTTTGAACGCAAGTACTGGACACTTAACTAAACTGCCTCTTAGTTTAAATTGCATATGGTTGTGTTCATTGTAAGGATTCTAGTGTCATTTTTGTTGAAAAAATAGGACTTATCTTTTTGTACATGCTCTCTTTTTTAAATTCAATCTATACCTTAAAAGATGAAAGAAAACATTAAATAAAATTTCACAGTACCGCATTCTAAACTAAATTTTAATTATCTGGTTATAAATGCTTATTTTAGCTATTTTTTATATTATTCTTGGTTAAAGGTAATAAAGTTTGTGGTTTCATGACAGGGTATAGAGAACCTAGGAATGGCTTTGATCACTATGCATTCACAATTTGAACCGTCCTTCAGGATGTACTGTTCCTGGTGGTAAAAGAAAACATTCCCCGCTACATTAATAACTAAATTGAAAGTCTGCAAACATATTGGATAATTTGCTAGCTATCTAGACGCTTACAGGTTATTATGACATCGAGGAAATTTTTACTAATGTTGTTGATGGAAGTTGATACCAGGTTGATTCCTGCAGTATGAACTCAGCGGTTCCTAGCTAAGCGTAGGTTTTCTTTTTTCTCAGCTTCATGTCATTAAGATGACAATGCATAAAACTATGTCTCGAAATGAAACCAAGAATTAAGGAAAACTAAGAACCCCAAATATTAATTTTGGGAATAACATGGGGCACATGAGACCTTCATATTCCATTAACATGAAAAAAACGATGACCAAGGGTTGAAATCTCAGTATGAGTACAATATTGGCCATAGGATTTTAGTATGGGAGTTTGCAATAACAGTATCATCTCACTCACAATATTCCTATCGTCTTGTATCAGGCAATATCAGCACCGCCCGAACATGTATTGACATCAGCCAATATTTCAAACCTTGCTTAAGATGCATAACCAAACTAGACAGGCCAGCACATCTTCATCAATTTCTACTACTATTGAAGCCCAAAAGCTATTGAATAACCACATTAGATAACCACAGCAGTTGAACACACCTGACCTCATGAAATTAGAACTTAAGATATAGCTGCTAACCGGGGCAGTAAATGCCGTAAAAAGGAAAGGAAGAGAAAACAGAAAAAAAAAGAAGCATAAATTTTTTCCTTTACTGAATGTGGTTGGGTGGCAAAACATTATTTTATCTTTTTTTCTCCCGTCTTAATGTAGCAACAATACTCTTCTTTTTAAACCATGTCTTCTCTCTATGCGTCCAACTTGTGGGACACTTCTTGAATGCCACTGCAATTTTGTATGTCCTGTATTAGATTGTGTCCTCGCCCTTACTGTGCTGTTACTTTTACATGTGCGTATTTGTATAATTTGTACAGGAATGGTTGTCTAGTTGGTTTTCCTCATTCTGGCACCCTCTCCTCCTCAACACCCCAAAAAAGTGAAATAAAATATAATATATAAAATAAAAAATCCACCACCACAGACGCAAACCACCAACCCAAAAAGGATGCTTATTACCTAATTTCTCAGAGGGGAAAGGGATTTGCCTTTGAAATGTGTATAGTCTGTATCTATTATTACCATGATCATTTAATAATAACAATTCTCAATTATTTATTATTATTTTTTTGATGTCGTCATTGACTTGGGCTTCACTTGCCTCCCCCCCCCCCCCCCCCCCCTGCAGATTATTCTTCAATCTGAGACAATCCAAGAGTTGACGAATACTTCTAAGGAGCTATCAAAATTGCAGTCTGAAATAACAAAGCTGAAGGAACTATCTGAAGCACAAAAGACTGAAAATGTAAATCCCCTGATCATTTACATTGTCGCTGGACATATTTCTGGCCTATTCATTATTATGCTAGTTTTCTAGACTATAGTATGCCCTGAGATAGTCGATTTTGTACTAATATATATATCTGGACTTTACTATGCTTGCAAGTGTGAACTTGTGTACACGCCTACTTTATTATGTACATATGCTATTTCATTTGCGCTTTAGTTGTTTAGCTTAATGGTTGCATACAAGGTTCTAAATATCGGATATCGGGATCGTATCGGATGGGGGTTTTCATATCGGATATCGGATATCGGAGGAGATATCGGGGATACGCGCGCATATCGGGCGTTTATATCAGACACTATATATAATGAAATATTGATAACTAAAAGTTAGTTTAGAGTCATAGATATCATCTACCTAATAAAAATGATGTAATATGCTTGCAAAGACAATAAAAAACAATGTACATTTGCATGCAGTCGTACAATAAATAAGTTATTTCATATTGGGTGCTATATCGGGCAATTTATCGCCCAATATCGGGCGATTTATCGGCCGATATTTCAAATATCGGCCATTTTTTGCTGCAAACGATATGGCGAACGATTTTCCCATATCGTATCGGCAGCAGGTAAAAAAGGAGATATCGGACGATATCTCGGCCGACTCGGCCGATATTTAAAACAGGGGTTGCATATATTTTTTTAAAGCCAAGGGGTGCATTGATGTCTTTAGTGCTATAGTGGTAAGATGGGAATATTCTTTGTATGCTATTTTAAAGTGCTAAATTAAGTCATGATCACAATTATGGTCTATGTTATTAAATATTTTAATAATTTTCTCGAAAAAAAAAGTATTCTATGTTTCAGCTTTTCTATGAAGGGTCATGCTTTTCTGACTCTTGACTAATTTATTTTATTTAGGTGACAGAAGCAGGACCAGTGATTTAATGAATGTAGATTTTTTTTTAATGTGAAACTTTAAATGTACAGTTGTACACTATACGTTTGTTTTTGGTATATCCAATTTTTCTCCGAAGAGCTTAATCACACACAGAGAGAGAGAGAGAGAGAGAGAGAGAGAGAGAGAGGCCCACACACACTCAAAGATATACTTGAGACTGTTCAAATGCCATCACATGATGCTGTCAACCTTGTTTTATGCTTGGCCTTGTAGCTAATTTAGTTCTGTATTACATACTATATTAAGAACTTTATTTAATAATAGGTCAAGGTCAACATTTAAGAGATACTGTTTCCTACTTTCACCTCAGCTAAATTCTCATGCACTTACTGGATTCCGAAAGTAGATGGTGCCGACTAGATAGTTGATGCTTATTTCTAGGGCCTTGACTTCTTCCTGATCATGTAGGTTTCTAGACCTATCAGTTCGGCTTCTGCCCATTATGGTTAGCGCTTATCTTCTTCTTGATTGTTATCAATATTCTGTCATAAACTACTCCATCATTATTTTTTGCCTTCTCATTTTGGTCAATATCCCGATTCATGTTGTAAAAAATTTGAAAGAAGTAAAAAGTAGTCTGCAAAATTTCTCCAGGATGAAATTTATGCAACTTCCCATCTCTCATCTGATTCTTCGCCTATTAAGCTTGTGTGTCACACACTTGATAAAATGTTTGTTTTTAATATATATAGTGATATTCTGTAGCCTGTTTTGTGCCCAACTCTTTTTTCATCTTTATAAACCCTTAAAAGTTTTGTGTACCAATTATATTTCCATGGTTATGTAAAAAGTACAGTGGAGTGATCTTTCGGGAAGTGGTAATAAGTCTATCATCTGCAAATTTATCTTTCTGTGTACCAACAAAATAGTGTGTTTGGTTCACCTAGTTAACTGAGTGAGATGTATGATGCATGATTTTGTTTATCATTTAGCATGTTTATATGTTATAGTCTTGATATACTTAATAAGACGTTTCTTATGCACCAAATACCTAAAATAAATATTGTATATTTCATCTGCTTGCTAACTCGTATCTTTATACATCAATAGAGATACCTAGTATAAAAATTGTTTCTTTAATATGCATAAGTTTTTTTCCTTCATCTTTTTAATGAAGCTTTGATTACAAACTTTCAGGATCTTTTAAGGAGATCTTGGGAAGAAGAAAAGGTGGAGCTGGAGCAAGTAAAAAGTGAAGCTGAAAGGAAGTATAATGAAGTAAATGAACAGGTTAGTGGTTATAAATTGCATGTTAGGTTACCATCAGGTTATCCATATTTTGTTGTCTCTATGCAAATCATTTTCTTGATTTTGTGTTTGCATGCGAAGATATTGTAAAATGCAAAATAATAAACTTGTAATTTTTTCATATAATTTAAAATATTATGTATACATGCATTGTTTGCAAACTAAGATTGCTTTTACATACTTGGGCAGAAATTTTTCCCAGGTTCATATGTACAATTTTTTTTGGATCAAAATCCCTGAAATGGCTATTACACCATAAAATCTCTGAGCAGTTATCAGGTTGATAGATCTATGTTAACATTAAGAAATGCCTGCTTCTGTATATTAACCGTGTTTTCTAGCTACATATTGATGGATTTTCTCTTATTGGTAATAAGAGAAAATTGGAGATGGGTCTACAAGGAAAGTGTTTTCTTTATCTTTCTGTAGAGTGAAGGTCTCCAATGCCTATCCTTTACACAGTGCTTACTTTTATTGGTGGTGTGTTTAGTAAGTATTTTCTAACATTGATCTGCTGTTGCATGTAGTGCAGTTTTATTTGCAAGTGTGTTTTATAAGTATTTTCTAATACTGATCTGCTGTTGCATCTAGCACACTTTTATTTGCAAGTGAGCTCATCTGTTTTGCATGCCAAGCATTTGTAGCTCCCCCCCAAATCCTCTCTCTTGAATATGCACTATGCACACTCACAAGCTCATATGTCTTCTATTAAGCTACTGTTGCATGCTTGTCTGTATATCAACTGTATCCTCACCTTCTAGTTATCTTGATGTATATTTCCTATGTTCTTGCAGAACAAAATATTGCACACCAGATTGGAGGCGTTGCACATTAAATTGGCAGATAAGGAGCACAGTTCTTCTGGGGTTTCCTCCAAGAGTACCAATTTACAAGCGGATAATGACTTGCAAGATGTAGTCAGCTATCTTCGCCGCTCGAAAGAAATAGTAAGTCATTTTTCTTCATGACTTTTCATTTAGGAACACTGCACAATTAATCTGCTGTGGATGTTAGCTTTGTTTTTTCCCCCTCCCTATCTATGCAGGCAGAAACCGAGATATCGTTGCTAAAACAGGAGAAGTTACGGCTTCAGTCACAAGTATGTTACCGTTTTATGTGTTTGTGTTGTTATAGCATTCTGCTGAATATACGTACTATATGCGTATGTTTATTACATTATATCACACAGACACACACATTTGGGTTTTGTTTTTTGATGTGCGTGCATCCATGCGCGCGCGTGTCATGTGTTAGAGGTTTGGATTTTTCTTGGGCTCTTCATTGTGTGTGTGGGTGGAGTTGGGGGGTTGAGGAATTTTCTATGCTGGCATTTCATAGAACACGTGGTGGTCCATTCCCAATAAATGATCACCCCCAATATTTCCTATTAACTTTCTGATGCTCTATTGTAGAACTGAGATAGGTACTTTCTTGCTTTATCTCAGATGCAAAAATTGGTAATATTTCAGCTCCAGTATTATAAATCTGTAAACTTTCTCTCCCTTTTTGATCTTTCATTTCCTCTCTCCCCCTTTTGAACTTCACCACCTCGTTGTTTCCCTGATGGATACCTGTCTTTATGCTGAATTATTTCTTTTCTTTTCTTGTTGTCATTCTTTTTTCTAGTTTGTCCAATGCTGAGTTTCTGTCTTTCTGCTGAATTTACTGATGAGAGATTTAACTTACTGTTTTGTGCTAAATTTGTATTTGTCTCCTAATTGTCATGTTCTATCACACATCTAGCATTTCCCTTGCATGACTGTAATCATGTATGATTAGTTATTACCATTATTTGACTCTGTATTCCCTTACACATTTCCCTGATCATTGGCTTGAAAATAGTATTGATTGCATATGTTTATGGGTAAGTTTTGGGCTTTATATTTGATTTAATAACTTGATTTTTGATGTGGTTTTAGCTTGAGGTTGCTTTGAAGGCATCTGAAAATGCCCAAGCATTGCTTCGGTCTCAGTGCGAGAACTCTCGGACACAACTCTTTAAAGATGAGGAGTTCAAGTCTCTTCAGCTTCAGGTAATCATTTTGGTTTCTATTTTGGGTCTCTCAATTAATTCTTTGAACTGTTTTCCTGAGGTTTCTGAAGTCGAATACTCGAATACTTCTCCATGTGCGTGTGTGCTCCTGATTTACTTTTATGCGTCCTTTTTTTTAAGGTTTCTGCATTAAAATGCTACAATACTCTGTGTGTGCGCGTGTGTTTTTTCTTTGGGTTTTGTTTTGGGGGGGGGGGGGGGGGGGGGGGGATGGGGATGCCGAACACCCATGTGTGTTTGCTTGGAGTTGGACTAGGATCCTACCGTTAGAATTTGAGCTTTAATCCTATCAATTAAAGAGTATATGTTAGAGCTCAAAACTCAAAATTCATCCGTGTAGATATGATCTATGCTATGTTGCACAGTCATGCCGACACAGCACAATACGAAACTACATACCGACACAACAAATTCTAGAAAGTGCATTGAATAAAGAAGTGTCATGTCCAATACATGTACCTAACATCACACCGCTCTACATTTGGAGTTCATGTGCTTCATAGGATTTATGATGTTTAAAAATTTATGATATTTGATATCTAAAATTCTTAATAACCTAAGCAATTGAAGATTTTCTTAAACATGGATCAACAATTATATAAAAATGATCGGGGTTTAAAATAGAAATTTGAACGGATAATGGTCTGGTGCTGTTAAATTAGAAATACAAACCATTATTCTCAATTGGAATATTGTGGAACTCTTCTACACCAAATTTCAAAGGGTTTAGATTATTCTATTGTATAGAATTTTTGTGGGAATTACTTTGTTGGTGATAGTTTTATTTATGCACACAGGTCAGGGAAATTAATTTGCTGCGTGAAAGCAATGTGCAGCTTCGGGCAGAGAACAAGCACAATTTTGAGGAATGCCAGGTTTGAACAGCAATATGTATACGTGATGGTTATTTTATCCTGTATATGTTATGCGGATTCCTCTTATGCCATGGACTACTTTTCCTTCTTTCATCTGTATAAGCCTATCTATACATTCTTCAGTTTCCTGTCAAAACTGAAACATGTTTAAGTTCCCTGATGTTGAAACTGTGTTTTTCTGTTCCCAGAGATTTCGTGAAGAGGCCGAAAAGGCCAAAATAGAAGCAGAATATTTAAGAAGCCTTCTGCGCGAGAAAGAAATTGATTTGGATGCTTGTCAGAAGGAGGTCGAGGTCCTTAAACTGGAGATAGGACATCTCAATAGTAGAATCACGGAGGTATTTGTTGTGTTTCATTGAAAATGATAGAATATTTTGGGGGCAATGTTTTTATGTTTGTTATTTGCAGTTTCATGAAAGTACTAAAAATGTCAGTGTTGAGGAATATGAGCGGATGAAGGATGAGCTCCAACATATTAAGGTGAGATGATGACTTTTCTGGATTTGCGTCCAATATATAACATATTTTTATTTTGATTGCCATGGCTGCTGGTCTCTGGTTGTACCTGATTGTTTACGTATTCTTTTCAGAGAATCAAGGTGTGTTAAATAGATGTCGACCTTATAATGGGCATTCTCTACGTTGATATTTGATAATACTTTAGAGAAGTATTAGTTGCCATGTTTGATATGCACATTGTTAACATGCTTTACACCCATTGCTGGTTTGGTTTAGATTTGAGCATTATTTTTATTTTTGTTTTCAGGTTTTTAGATGAGCTTTGATTAGTTCAGATTTGCCTCAAGTTTAGTTTTATCTTTCAGTTGAAGTTGCATATAAAAGGGATTGGTCTAGTCTCTAAGATCAGTTTTTGTTTGTGATGAATAAATTATATAGTACATTATGATCCCTCTGAAAGCTCTTTAATTTTTCCTCGTTTCCTTCCTGATCCTTTTGTTGTTTGCTCCTTAAACTCGCTTCCCTTCCTCTGTTGTACTCACAACTGGTCTCATCTTCTGGTTAATATGTCAGTTCTCAGTTTTTGCTGGCTCCCCCACTTGCTCTTCCACATTCTCCAAACTATATTTTGGTTTTAATCTCTCTTAAAAACTACGTAGGTCATAGAATGCCATTCCTCTTTTCTAGCCTCCCTTGTGAATTTTGCTTGGTCTCTGGAACTAAATAGTCCGTGTCCATCATTTATTTTTGATGCTTGTGCAGGAATTGGTTTTTAGGACTTCCAGTCTCATTTATCATTGCTTTATCAGGTGTTCACTGCAGCATTCTTTATGACTGCACACAGACCAAACAAAAGTAGAAAACCACTCTTATTTGAATGGTATCTATTATTAAATTATATATATTTTAAAGCTTTATGATACCCGTATTTTGACCATTTGTAAAGTTTAGGGAGTATTTTTACAATAAAAATGGTAAATTCTGACACTTGTCGCCTTGGCCTCCCTCAGGCTACAGAGGAGGGCCGATGTCACTCCCACATCTACATTAAGCCCATCACTTCTTTACCATAGAGGTTATCTATGATGTTCCCCATTTCTGTGATTTGGCTATACACAAGGGCGACCAACCTGGAACTTGGACCTGTAAGAACAATGTAATCCTATTAAGAAGCATGCGGTCGTGATGGCTTAAAATACAGTGGCATGATTTCACTTTGATTTATGCATCTTTTTTACTACATCATCCGGTTACTTTGACAGCTTGTAGCCTTTGAGGGGCTATGCAGCCTGCTTGATCATTCAGAGAGTTGAAGACATCCAGCAACTCTTTAGATCTTGTAGGTCAGCCTCACAGCCTTCTTCAGGCTGAGCTTTAGGTTACATTCCTGCATCGTTTAGGACTTGTAGAAGCCAAATTTTGGTCTGTACCATCATACTGCAAGCTATGTTTTTTTCTTTTTCTGTTTTTGATACGGTTCTGGATCGAGCAATGATGCATGCCAAGAGTTACTAGGCTTGTTTCACACAGATGAACAATGGCCATTCTGTGTATTGAACTAAGAACATGAAGTTTACTGGGCCTCTGGAGGCAGTGCTTCTAATCACTAGAAAATAGAGCTTGCAAGTAGTCTGACTGAATTGTGTGAGACCAAAATCCCATTGTGCAGTAGGGAAGGACTTCAGTAAGACACCACTTGCTCTTTTTACAGCTATGCTTTGAGTACATCTAGATTTGTTTGATTTTAAACACCCCACACCCACCCACCCACCAAAAAAAAAAAAAAAAAAAAGAAACCAACACACAATCACAGACAACCCCAACACCACCTTCGTTATCCCATCTTGTAGGCGTATATCTCTTTAATTAAAATTATTGATCTGGTTGGCAATTTTTTTTTGTTAAACTCCCTTCTCCAGTCCATGTTGGTTTACTTCCACCCCTTCTCCTGCTACTATGTTATCTGGGATCCTCTTCTAATTTGCGATCCTATATTTCTTAATTGGTGCACTTTTTAATTTCCGTTGCACATGCCAGACCATCTGAACTGAGTGTTCTTTATTTATCTTCATTTGAAGAAGTTACAGGTAATTCAATTGACGAGGAAATAGGCAACAAAAGGTTGATGCTTTGGATGTGTGCAACATAGATAAATAAACATACTGTTTAACGGAGCAAATGAATGGAGTAAGGATTGGGTATCGACTGAAAAGATCTTGCTTTGAGGCAGTAAAAAAAAAGAAGGTTTTGATAACTCTTATTGTTTCCAACATTGCACCAAAACTCCAAAGTTGTGAGAGTTTAGGGAGATATTTTATATTCTGTCAGTCCCCTAGAGGTTGTGGTTCAGTATTTAATTCCTTTTTCTTAAAAATCCACTTTTTGTGTGCCAGTTGGATTTGAACCTTATTGGTTTTGTACCATCTTAAAGTTCTGTCACTCCTTCGGAACTCCAAAGTTATCCAAAACTCCAAAGTTGTGGTCATGGTGGGGGTTGAAGGGTATGTTCTTATATTCTAACAATAGCTACTAATTTGACAAACAATGTAACCACAGTTCTGGATGTCAAAAAGGGGATTCATTCAGCACACCCCGAATAGTTGGGCTTTGTTCTTCTTCTTCAAACTATTCATGATAAAATATTTTACCATGCAAAAATAATTAGATGATCTTCTTCCTCTTTTTGTTCATAATCCAAGCTGAAGACATTACTTTTGTATTTTAAACTGTTGTAGTAAACACAACAAGAAGCAAACATTGAGGCGTATTTTTTGTGAATCATTCTTATGAGGATTTTGTTGCAACTATAAGTAACCACAAACTGAAGAAATGTTTATGCATTGTGATCCGTTAAACTCATACTTATATGATGTATCATATTTGTAATCATCTTCCATTTTCTTTTTGACCATTTGACTTTAAACTCATTATCATACATTTTATGTACTGTCATACTTTGGTATAAGTTCCGTAGCTATATGTACCATAAGAAGCAAATGCTCTAACCTATATACCTACAAAATATTATAGTTTAGATTGTAACTGGCAACCTTTTGCTTTTGTTTGGTAAGTTGTACCACATTTGCTGTTGCCTGTATTGGGAACATTATACTAGATCTGTTCAATGCTTTGTAATATTTAGTCCCATATGTCGTTGGGCAGGTACGTCTACAAGAGAGTGAATCAGAGGTTGAGCTGACAAGAAATCTTATTTCTGAGAAGCAAGACTCTATATTAAGCTTGGAGCAAGCTCTTGCCAAATGTCAGTCAGATTTGGCTGAACAAGAGAAAAAACTAAATGATGCTCTTCAAGCTGAGGTGCTCACCTGATTGGTGTTTTCATTGTACAACTTTGATTTTAGTTATTTCACTCTGAATCTAGCCATTAAACTTACTATTTAATGCAGGCAAATGCTAAAGCAGATAGTGAGAAACACAAGAGGCATTTTCTTATTCTGAAGGTCGTCTCTGTCATGAAAATTTTTGGTCTTACTATTCACTGTAGAAGTGTTCTATACTTTTGGAAGTCTTGTAAGATACTATATTTAATTTGATATTTCCTATTTCCAGAAGAAAAATGAAACTCTAACTAAGGAGAAGGACGAATTCCACTATAAAAATCAAGCCCTTCTGAAACAAATCGAAGATTCCAAATCAAGTATGCCTGACCATTGTGCATGAATAGCATACTAGTTGACCTTTCTTTTACTTTGCTAAAACCTACTAAGAAATTGTCAGGTAGGAAATCCATTGGCGAGAGTTCAAGTGAACAGGCGAAAAAGGATCAGGAAAAGGACACTAGAATTCAGGTTTGCTTGTATAAATAATTGCATAATAATTACTGAAATTTTTTTAGTAGTTTTTTAGCTGAATTGATTAACACATGAAATCAGATTCTAGAGAAAACTCTAGAGAGACAGAAAGAAGATTTGAAGAAAGAGAAGGATGATAACAATTTGAAGCGGAAACAGTTTAGGAGCACTGTGATGGACCTTCTCCAGAAAGTTAAAGAGGTAAACATATCACTTCATTTCTTATCTGCATGACCTATGTATATTTTTTTGGATGTTTCTGTTTCTTTTTTCCTCTCGTTATCCCTTTTTTTTTTTGCAAAGCCCAGAATTCTTCGATATCTTATTCTTTTTAAGATCCTATAGAAAAAATGTGGATCACCTTATGACTCAACCTTCATACCGTTAGGTTTGATGTCAAAATTGGGTGAGTTTCTTCTTAATACATTAATAGTGACACTCGTTGCACTATGGTTCTAAGTTCTAACTACTTTGCACTTGGGGGTGCATAACTGATTGGATAGAGATCAAATATGACATTTATCATATATGTATAAGCTTGCCAACCATGGATACAAATATCATTCCGTAAGGAATACTTATATCCATACTCGCCAAAGTCGGATACAATACCGATCAGGGAAACATATATGGTTACAAACTATCAAATGGATACTATTTTATCATCATTCATCCTAACTAAAACTAAAACAGTTACTTCCTGTCAAGGACTTATTTGAATGGTGACCATGTGGGCACGTGCCTCCACTGAAATTTTGGAATTCATCAATAGAGTTTTTCTTGTTCCCATGTGAATGCCCATCCTAACTTGTCGAAAGTCACTGTAAACTCACCCCTTGTTCTTGTCCTCCCCCCACACCCAAAAAAAAAAGAAAAAGAAAAAAAAAAACGTTCTTCTCTTTTTGTTACATCCCCTTTATTTCTTGTCTAGCACATTTGGTGCAATTTCTAGTCTCTAATACTTTGTTAAGCTACTACTCTCTAAAAATACTTCGTTTGCAGATAATAGTTATTACACATCCAAATGTGCAATTTCTAGTCTCTAATACTTTGTTAAGCTACTAGTCTCTAAAAATACTCCGTGTACAGATAATAGTTTTTAACATCCTACATTATTTATTACAGGACAAGTCCAAAGTGGAAGAGGAATTTGCAAAACATAGAAATGCCATTGTCATCATCTTAGAGGTATATTTATGCCTACTTTTTATGTGGCTCTTGAAAACCATGCATTATTAATTCAATTTTTTAATCCTCTTGTTGTTCTATGCTTTTGTCATATCTTTTTATGGTGTTTATTAAAATTATCCCCGGACATTGTTGATGGTTCTCTATTTGTGTGTGTTTCACGGATAAAACTTTAAGTGTTGGTCATGAAATGTAAATTATTGTTATCACAATTTTACCATAACAATAATGTTATTAAAAAAGATTAGTAATATACTTTATTTAATATAAAATTGTGCGTATAATTATTTGATAAAGTATAATAACCATGGACATTAATTTATGACATCAAGAAATTAATTATAGTTGGAATATCCTAGAGGTAAAGGCTTAACATTAGTTTAAAATCTCAGTATTGGCTAGTGGTTTTTTGTAACAATATCGTACCATATCATCAATATCAACTGCAATATCGGTTGATATTATAGGATTAATATCGTATTGGGTATCTCAAAACCTGATAAGATATTGCCTAGTATGTATCAAAAACCGGCCGATATTTGAAACCATGTCGTTAACTATCTACCGGTTATTGTTCTCTAAAAGTGGAGAAAAGGTAACAAATTTAATATTTTTTTTGTTAACCTATATAACGTCGGAATATTGAATAACTCAGTAATACACAAAAATCATCCACAAGAACATTTCAGATACCTCAATTTTTAACAGTTTCAACACATTAATGAACTTTTATACTTTAACCCACTAAAAGCAAGGGTTCAAATTCCAATAGAAGAAGTAACAAAAATATTTAGAAAAAATATTCAGGGGGTTAGAATGAACAGGATCAACGACTTGATCTCATGGATCTCATCTCTTGGAGCTGTCTGGCGTGTGCCCGTTCACATCTGTGAAATACGGCTGGAAGAATCAAAAGACTACAGATCACTTTCTGCAAATAAACACCTGCCAATGTTCGGTATTGCAGAAAGATTTATAAATAACTCCAAACACCCAATAAAGACTTATGTATTAGTCCAATTCAGCTTATAGTGACAGAACCTGGGGCGCACATAACTGCCAATTGATCCGTAACTTCAATAGGGTCTCTGTTAGTACTGTTTCCTTGAAAAATTGACCTTGCCTTGAGGTCAAAAGCAGGGAACTGCTTCACTCTATTAATCTTCCCAAGGCCTCACTATCTGCTCCTTGTTTCCATTTGATCAAGACTTCAGAAACCAGCTTGTTTCATAACTTTGATCACTCTTCACTCACTGGTTCACTAGTCAGTTCTTCAAGATAGCTGGGGGGATTCATTAGTATCACAACAACAACACCCGATTTCCTTTTGAGCTAGGAAATATGGAGCATGGATGGGTTGCTGTATTAAGGAACAAATCCATCCTATTTGTAACTTTTCCATTCCTTTCCATGATTTTACAAAAACCATAAAGTATTGGAGATAGCTGATGGGTTTTATGGGCAGTAACAGTCAATTATCTGTATGGTTGCATTTTCATGTAAACCCAATCTCCTACCTGAAATGAACTCTCAATTCTGTGCGTATCTTTCCATCCTGTCTCTAGCTTGTATTAGGCTATTTTTCAAGAGCTGTCCCTAGAAAATAGTTCTTCAACAACTAGCCGCCTTAGCTATATGAGGCGCATAAGATAGAGTAGTAGGGGATTTTGTGCTAGATGCGGCTTCAAGTGTGAAGGTGGAGCTTCACTACATGCATTGAACCAATATTTAACAGTGCAAATGCACTATAATCGATCAGGTGATTTAGGAGAGCATAAATCCTCAAGAAACGTCTACTTCTATTAGTGACCTCGGACTCGCCATCAACTGGAAGCAGGGTGGCATCCCAACCTGCTAACCCAACGTGTACCTGACCCGCTCTAAATGGGTATGGGTCAACACTATACGGGTTTATGACCCAACCAATCACCCCATTTAGTAAATGGGTCAAGTGATTGGTTAACCTGTCAAATAGTTTATGACCCGTTTCCCTTTAAATGACCCGTTTCCCTTTAATATAGTATATAATTTTTAATATATGTATAACTCTCAACTTATATACCATCAATTCTCATTTGCTTTATGGTTTACTAAAGTTTGTGAGTATTATAGATAATAATATATGATTTATGACTATACTGACATGTGGTTACTGGTTTAATTTGTCCATTTCAAGCATTCATTTTGGTGTTAATTGACATATGAAATTGGCCTGAAGAATATTTTTGGGAAGAAAAAAGACAAATGGGTGGACCCGTACCTAAACCTGCTAACCCGCGGTTAGGTGCAGTTGCGTGTATCCAACCCGTGAATAAACGGGTTGGGCGACCTGACCGCATTTGCCACGCCTGTAATTACTTGTGCTCAAGTAGCTCAGGTTTTGTTTGAAGGAGTGTTCATGTTACATAGGTTATCAACACTGAGTGATAGAAACACCATCTTCACTAGCGTCTAATGGCAGGAACTGTTAAAAGGGCATGGTAGAAGTTGAAGTATAGTACATTAGTACTACATACCATCCTTCTCTGTATAGATAGATGGAAGTATCTGATGTTCTTGACTCCTTGTCATACCATGTTTTGATTTCTTTAGAAAGCATAATATAGTTGTGTTATTTATCACTTTCTATTTATTGCTTATTTTTATAGCAAGGTTAATCTCAGCTTCTTCTGTTGCATTTCTTTTAGGAACCCTTTCTCTGTTTCTACATTTACTAGATTGATGATTTTTGCTATGATTTGGATTGAAATACAGCGTTCTGGAATAACTGCTGCTCAACTTCCTCCTGGCAACAATCTGGATGAACAAATACTTGTGTACTTCCAGTCCACTGGCAATTTTGAAGACTTTGCAAATTCCATCATGAATGACAGTGATGGTCCACAATCAGTTATTACAGAGTTGCCGACTGTGGATACCACTGCTGCAGCTCTTACAGGTTATGTAGACATACGCAGAGCCTGTTATGACTATATTCAAAATTCTTATTGCTAGTAAATTCTAACAATCTTTTTATTCTCTTGACTCAGGCCGACAAGTCGGCAGTCATCTGGTTAGGCCATCTATACCTCAAGCTAAAGCAATTGAAGAAAAAGAGAAAGGGCCCACTGTCTCCAAAGGAAGTATAGAAGTTCGGAAGCCTGGGAGGAGGCTCATACGTCCTCGTCTTGAACCTCGTCTTGAGCGGCCTGCAGAGCCCTCAGCACATACTGAGACGGAACCTTCTAGCGTAATGGAGGAAGGGAGATCTAGTGCATCTCATGAACCAGAACCTTCTGCTGACAATTTGCCACATGCTACATCTGCCCGAAAACGGCTAGCCTCGTCTTCTTTGTCAGAGCTAAAAGAAGAATCTGTTGCTCTAGAGGAGGCTAGTACTGATGTAGTCCCTTCACTTAAAAAATCCAAGCATGCTGAAGCTTTGGAGGGCTCTTCTGATGTGCCATCCGTTCATCCATTTTCTCAAACTCAGGATACAACACACCCGTCCACTGCTCCATCTGATGTTTCCGAGTCACAGCCGCCCCTGAAGATATGGAAACTGATCAGGCTTCAGCTTTGTCAAATGAGGAAATCATTGAGGAAGCAAGGGCTGAGGAGGATATAATCAGTATCAAGGAAGCAATTGAAGAACAGCAGAAAGAGCTGCCTAGTCCAGAGGATGAGGTTCCATATGAAGGTGATGCAATTGTGGATGAGTTATCAGATAAGCCAAACACAATGATGGAGTTGGCCGATGAACCCCCCAAAAGTGAAGATGTAAAAGAGATACTGCAGTCCACAATTGAAAGTGAGGATGAGAGGGAGGAGGGAGAATTGATGCCAGAAGATTCAGAACAGCAAGATGTTTTTTCTGGGGATGTGCAGAATGAGTCTACTACGGGTGATGGAGGTGAGATTGGTGATGAAGGTGCCGATGCCGCTGAGGTTGCTTCTCCCGAGATTCCAGCTGAGAGGAGTGAGGAGGTTGATGCGACAGAAGACATTGCAGAAGCTTCTGATAAGCACGACGGCAATAACAGTGATCAGCGTGCTCCTGATTCTTCCCAAAGTCCTCAAAGATCTGCAGCTTTTAATAATAACGATCAGGCTGCTCCTGATTCTGTCCAAAGCCCTAAAAAATCTGCTGCTGCTCAAGAAGGATCACCAGCTCCTCTTCCTCAAACGTCAGTTTCAGAGCGACGGAGCCCTAGCCCTAGCCCTAGCCCTAGCACCGTTGTTACTGAGACAGACACACCTGCACCAGCACGTGCTGGCGGAAGAACTATAAGCCTAACAGCGAAAGCCCGAGAAAATGCCAGATTAAGACAGCAGTCGCAACAAGGAAGGATGACGACAACTCCAACTCCTCCAAGAGGTGCCCGTGGAAGAGCTGTTGGTGGCAGGGTAATCATGTTCTTTACTTCCATAGATTTATCATTTTTTTCAGTCTTCTTCCATGAATAGTTTTACCTTGATCCTGTGTTTTTTGGGATTAGCAAATCACTAGTAGTAGTTTTAAATCTATGTTTTGCACCATTGCAGAGGGAAGGCACGCGGGGAGGAGCACGCGGGAGAGGTGGTCGAGGGCAAGCATTTGGTGACAGAGAATAGGCCATGGTTGAAAATTAAGGTGGGATGTAGGGTAGCAATGGGTCCTTTGGATGCGCAATGCTTGTAGAGTTGTTTTTTGTGGAGCGGTGATCTCTTGTAAAGTGATGCAGCCTTTTTTGTTTGAAACTAATAAATTTTGTGCTGCTTCCACCTGCAACTATAGGTGCTAATTATTGTTTTGCAAGAGCTTTCTTTTGAATTTCCAAGCATGGAGTAAAAAGAAACAGGAGAGTATTGTTCACAGTACAAGGTCAAGTTTGTCCGTTTTGTGTCAATTTGGTTTCAGGGAACTGAAACTTTTTAACTTTTTATGTGTGTTATGCTAAGGTCGTTGCTCTAAAACTACGGATCTATTTGAAGCTTGTCTTTTATTAAACATGTAACTGTGTGCTTAAAAAGATTACATTCTTGACATGCATTAGATAACTCATAGGTTAAAAGATATGGGCGTCAATTTCAACAACTTGCTGTTTCTTTTTCCACGTGTGCATGCTGTTTGCATGAAATATAAATCTGAAATGCCAAATTTATGAATAGATAATACTTAGTTCCATGCTCATGTGTACTTTGTGTGCTATAAAATTTGACAAAAAAGTACAAATCTAAAAAATGTAAGAGTTAGGTTCTACCAAATAGACTTATTATTAGAGTATCAAACTCGAAAGTTTTACAACCTTCAGTTGATCATTTTCATATATATGTCAATATCGGTTGAAAGAACTGAAATGGGTTTGAAACAGATGACGATCAAAAGCTAAAACACAATGGGAAAACTAACTTGCCCCTAAATGTGTAACTACCATTTTGTTTTCACACATTTATTTTATGTAGTCCATTACCTGTTCGTATTCAAACACAGTCTATATTTATTTATTTACAAATTGGAGGTGATTTGAATTGTTAAAACACACAAAAAATGGAACCAATTGTGATCCTCGCGTTCACCGGAGTAGTTATCAGGCAGATTCGCTATGCGGTGTTCGCTTCAAGCCTGCCTTTGATGTTGTCTCTTGCCTCTCATCGATTGTCATTGTTTGTGATAAGTTTTCTTAAGTGCTCTTATTTCAAAATCAATTTCTGCGAGTTTTTAGCTTTTAGATTGATTTATTTTAACTGATTTTCTCTTTCACAAATTTCTTGAGCTTCATCTCACATCAAATACTATAAGTTGTAAAAGGGAATTGTTTGTAATCTTTGCGGTCACTAGGAGCTTGTAAACTTCAGTGGCTTTGTGCTACCTCTTATGTAAAGGATTGAGAGTTGGAGTTGTGTACTCCGGTCTTATGTAGACTTTGTAGTTTCTTTGTGGAGGCTTCTTTGTGGAAAGACCCTTAGTGGATAGTGAAATCCTTCATGTAGTGAAGGAGGGGACGTAAAGCTTGGTGCTCAAACCTCGAAGCAATTTTTTTTTGTTTGCGACTAAAATCCGTAAAGAAAGAGAAAAATGTTAGTATTTTGAAAACACATTTTGAAAGAAAAATATTTGAAATATTATTGTAAGATTTAAGTAATCTATAAGTTATAGGAAAACTGAATTTTTCATTCCTAAATTTAGTCTCTATTCAAAAATTGTTATCAATCAAAATAAGGAGTCAAATTGTACTTCTCATCTAGTTTATTACTTTACCCTAAGTCATATGCACCTTTGTGACCGTGAAATTTGACTAAGGGTTTTTTAACTCTAACTCTTATGCCTTATTTATTTATTTTTTTAATTTTATTTTGGTGGTATTATTCCTTAATTCTATTAGGCTTTCTACTCTGCCCATGTAATGAGCCTTTAATCAGTGACTCCCAAACTAAATGGTCTTAGGGCATCGGGTGAGAAAACACCAAGAACTTAAGGACTCGAGCAAACAAGGCCACAAAACTAAGAATTTTATTATATGAACCGCTTTTAGGTGTGAATACTTATGCCTTATGAGGCACAAATACCCAGCTTAATCGGAAGATTTATATATATATATATATATATATATATATTTTTTTTCTTTTTTTTTCAAACTTATCTAATCATCTTTTGCATAAATAGCAAGGCTTGCTTAGGCCAAAGCACATATCTAATCAATAATTAGATTTGTTTATTTTTCATAGATATACATATATATATTTTTATATAAGGCATAAGAATCTTTATTTTTGAACCCTAAGTGTGTCAGTGTATAAAGTGCGCATATTTCATCAAGGCAAAGATCAAGACTAAATTACTTTGACAATTATCTTCCTAACTCTAATAATCAAACAAATAATTTTATTTTGATCAAGTATAAGAAATCCTAATTATGATTCTCCTATTTCTTAAAATTGACATAATTTCTTACAAAAAATATGTCAAAATATTGTTTCTATTTTCAAAAAGTTTTTTAAAAGTAAAGAAAATGTTAATTTTTTTCTTTTTTTAAATAAAAAGAAAAACCTAAATTATGTTAGACCCTCCTCCACACCTATCTCATGCATTGTCCTCAATGTATGAATTAATGCATAGATGCATGAAAAAGAAGAAAGGGAAGGAAAATATTACCGTAAGGTGGTGGTTCCGGTGGTGGTCTGATTGGTCCACGAAATGCGGCCCAATCGAATTGTCGTAGAGTTCGGAGGAACTCACCAGAAATCTCTCTAATATAACCCACTAAAATGATGTATACATGAATGATTTTTATTAAATATTTTACCCCATCTAATTTTTAAATTTCATAATTAATTTCAGAGTCAATTTTATCAACACCTTTGTCCCAAAATGTAGTGTGAAAAGACAGAATGATTAATTTGGACTTAGGAAGTATGGGAACTAATACCGACTCAGAAAGGTGACTTAAGTCAAGTAAAGGTTCAGGATTCGAGATTGGTTCAGGAAGTGAGTCCAAATCAAGAAGTTGAAACTCAAGTCCACATTCATTTTCCCACAATAGAATGTGACTTAATATTGGTGATTCAAGTTCAAGAATGACAGGCGTGGGAATCAAAACTGACTCAAAAATATTTTTCAAGTCGGGTAACAAAACAGGAGTCAATATTGATTTGGGAATTTGAACTGGATCACAAATTTGAGAATTTAGGTCACATTTCTCATTGAGTTCAATTTCATAAAAATGAGAACTTGTCAATTTGTCGATGAGACTTTCAAAAGTATGAAATTGGTCAAGTTCAATATGATGATCATAAAAGATTGTCGATTCAATTTCATGATGAATTGGTACATGATCCAATAATGACTCGGGAAAATGATTGAAATCAGGTGAAGACACCGGAGTCATTATTGAATCAGGAAATAGAATTGAATCATCCAGTTGAGGTTCAAGATCATATTCATTCTCAGGTTCAATTTCAGGAAAGGGATAACTTGCCAAACTGTCAATGTCATTTTCAAAATTTAGAGTTTGGGCAAGTTCAAATGGTCGTGCTGAAATGGAATCTTGTTTTTCAAAACAACATGATTCTTCAGCTCTAACAGAATGGTTAACGACATCAGAAATGGTCAAACGGTGAGAACGGAGAGTTTGGACCATCATATCTATGTCATGATTACGAGCGATTTGAGCCTGAGTCATGGCTTCAAGCATCTTTTCATAGTTGATTGGTTCATCGTTTTGTTGCGATTGGACTTGAAAAGATGAAGTGTTGGTTTAAAATTTGTGGTGAAATTGTGAGTCCATCAGATTTTGTGATTGTTGCTTGGACTCACGCATACTCATTTCCAAGATTGATGGTTTTCTATTTTGAACTGGTGGAACTGAGTATGAATCTTGAAAATATTGTGGACAAGGTGGATAAGGAGGACAAGTTGGTTGAAAATTGAGCTCGGGGGAGGTGAATCCCCATTGACTCTGTGAAGAGTTGAAATTATTTTAGAAATTATGGTCATAAGATTGGGGGCATGGGTTATATTGATTCGGATAAGACCAATCCGGCACACTAGGTTGGTTAAAGTTATGATATGCCGGGTTGGTAATATCCGAAAAAGAGGTCGGGGTGTAATATGGATTACCATTAAAATTAGAAAAATTATTGTTATAAGCCATATCACACAATAAATGTCAAAAAAAAAAAGCAAACAAATAATAAGAAAAAAATCTAACCTAAGTTAGGGTAAGCCTTAGACCTAGACGACTCCTAACTGGTTAGACTGTCCACGGGGGGTGTATTGCCGAATCTGACCACAAGTTAATCGGCCAGGTAGGGACAAGATTGGTGGGAGGTATTCGCGCAAAAGCGACGGGCCTAATTAAGCCAAACCACCAGCCTTCGGGGTTTCGCCTCTCAATCCCCAACCTTAGTCACCGATTTGGCAAGAGTCAGATTCAAATCAACTTCTCCCTTAGGTCAGTCTCCTATTTGACTCCGAGATGTCCCTAGGGTCAACGTCTACTCAGTTTTAATTAGGTTTGGGTTAGTGAGTGAGGAGATTGTTTGTGGGCTAAGGGAGGGTAATGACTTCCCCACCTTATCTTGTTTATAGGACAAGCCCTTAAATCAATTTAGTGCAGTGTACAAGTATATAGAAAAAAGTAACGCTCAAGCAATATTTCATACATGAATGAACCTTATACTAAATGCTATGCACACGTACCTTGGCTCCAGCACTCTTCAACAGTAAATAAAAAATGTAATGAAATAGACACGTACCTAAATGCAAAGTGCTCAATTCTACCGCTATAGCAAGTGGTTATGCAGGTCGTGATCCACAAGAAGGCACTAGCGATGGAAGCCTTTTAGTAAGTTCTCTTTTATGCTACAATTAATGGTTAAAATTCTTCTTTTAGTTCTTAAAAAGAAAAGAGAAAAATGGAGTTAAAGTCAAGTTAAGAAGAAAGTGGAAGAATGAGAAGGTGGAGAAAATAGAAGTGATATGTACAAAGAAATTGAAAAAGAGTGAAAGAGATTTGGGTGATTATGGTGTTGGTGATCTACACTAAAAATTACAAGAAAAGAAAGAAAAATTAAAACCTAAAAGATATACTTACCTCTTCGGTGCCTGCTTACCTTTTACCCGTATCAATGATGTACCTTTACTTGAAGGCGAGCGAAACATGGCAGATGAGATCTTCCTCATTCCCGACTTACACTATAAAATGAAGGGGCGAGCTATACTACCACAGAAATGGATATCCATCATCATAAGCCATCAACAGCACTTGCAAGGACAAGGAAACTTCGAGGCTATCGGTTTCATTTGGATCCACAAACACAGATGAGAGAAGCGAACAAAAAAAGAATAGAAAAGAAAAGGAAACCTCGTTTCGATTCAAATAACAATGGAAGAAAAGATAACTTACACCGGTGTCACCTTCAGTACAAGCTTGCTCTCATTCCTCCATGAAAGTCTCCTCTCCTCTCAGTTACATAAATAAAACAAAAATTACATAAAAAAAAACTAAAAACCTAAGTTACAAACTACAAATTAGCCTAAATTCTACTCTCTGCTTGGTCGTTCTCTTTTGCCTTTGAGATTGCAGGTATTTATAGGAGAAATGCAGAGGTTAGAAGAGTATGAAGATAGGATAAGTTAGATATTTCTGAATTTGAATTCTCTCCTTATCTCCAAACTTGATTTGATGTGGATATTCAGTTTTGATCTGCAGCTTGTTAGCTTGTTGATTGCTGAATATAATTTATCAAATTATAAAATTTGAAATAGTGATCAACTTAAGAGTTGTAGCCCTTTAAGTCTTCTTTCTGTATCATTTTGAATCATTAGATTTGAATTTCGGTGGCGAAAGTTATGATTCAAATACTAAAATGTATCCAGTCAGAATCTGAGTCCAATGTGCTTCATCTCATCTGTTGGTCTTCTCTCTATCCATTTATCCCTTTGGATTTAGACTCTGTATTTGACGTTATCCTCGGTTTATATTATCTTTAGATTTAACCACTTGATTCACCAAAAACTGAATTTAACCAATTAGATTTGGGATCATCCTCCTCTAACCAAATAGATCTAGTTAAATCTGAATTTAACTGATATTTATTTAATTTTATTCTCTTTCTCCCCATGATTATTTTCTGCAAAATTGACATTTAAGATAAGGAATTTAACAGATTTATTATATGATAAATGTGAAAATGTAATAAAGAATAATGCAATAAATGTGTGCAATCACAAGGTTACAATCACCAGTTTTGTATTTTGATGATAACAAAACTTATGTAGCCATTTAGTACTAATCATGTTCAAGTGTTTAAGTATTTTTCAAGGTTTAAGAAGATTCAAAGTGTTTCATCCATAAAAAGAAGGTATTGAAGTCTCAAGCTCACTCAAGGATGAGATTCAAGCTAGAACAATCAAGATTTACTCTTTGGAGAGCCCACTAGGAGATTGCTTGAAAACATATAGAACCTATGTAAGAAAATAGTATGCTTAAAGTATAGGGTGTAGAAATGATGCTCAAGAAGTCACACACACACACACAAAATACAAGTTTTCATTATACGAGTTTTAATATCTATTTTTTTCTCATTTTGATATTTTAAAAGGTTTAGTATTTGATACATGTCCTATGATTTTTCAAAGTTATATATATATATCATATTTCTACCATGTATCCCAAAGCCTATGTATTGCCAAAACATTTTTATAACTCGTATAAAATATTTAAAAATTAGTTTAACTTTATTTTTACCTAAAAATGTAGTTTTTAGGCTTGGTCGGTCGACTGAACCTCAGGCCGATTTTGGCCTCAACCTGTGCATGCCGTTGTAGGATGTCTAAAAATCACCAAAAGACAAGCCATTAAAAAGCAGAATTCCAAGTTCTAGACGCGAGGGTCGAAACCCGCGTCTCAGCAGCACCAAGGCGTGAGGGTCGAAACCCGCGTCTCAGCCGCACCAAGGCGCGAGGGTCGAAACCCGCGTCTCAGCCGCTCCAAGGCGCGAGGGTCGAAACCCGCGTCTCAGCCGCACCAAGGTGCGTGGGTTGACACCCGCGTCTCAGTTGTAACCGTCCCGGTTTCGGGGCCAATCACGGCCCACATAACGGGGAAGGTTAGCCCCCATTATGGAGTATTTTTAGGAGGCACGTACGCCCCTGAAACCCCTATAAATAGCCCCGTCTCTATGAAGAAGGGGTCGAATTTTCGGTCAGAGGATTTCTGAGAGAAAAGAGAGAGAGTTAAACTCTTCAGAAAACTTGCTGTATTCAAGTTGCTCTTTGCCTATCTTCTCTTTGAGAGTTTTGATAGACAGAGCTGAGTTACTCCATCTACCATCTGAAGAGGAGATCCCTGGAAGGTCTCGACGGTCACCCGGTCAACGGAGAACAAGATTCACTCTCCACCGCCACTTGAAGAACCCAGCCTTAAACAAAGGGAGGATTCAAGGCTCAACATCCTCCCTCCCTTGTAATCAGAAGACCGATCTGTTGTAATCATCTATCCAATCAAAAAAATTTTGCAATTTGATTTCCTCTTTTCCGACGCATAGAAGAGATGGCGACTCCGCTGGGGGCTACATTTGTCACTGACGAACAAATCGTGGCGCAAGGTGACGTCCTCTATAAGGGGAAAATGGTCGAATCACTCGTCGTCGAGTTCGACCAGGCAAAGTATGAAGAATTTCTCTCTTCCGGCTCCAAGAGCCCTAAGACCCGCGTCTGTCGCAGGGTCTCTATGGGGACTTGCCCCGAAACCCGCTCTGTGTCTCTCTCAGGCGCGGCTGCTGCAAAGGGCGTGGCAGCCAACTGTGCGAAGCAGGATACACGCGCCAACGTCTCTCAGGAGGCCCGCGTGGTCCCAGGCACAACTGCCGTTGCGACCAACTGCGCCATGCGGAACACACGCGTCAGCGTCTCTCAGGAGACCCGCGTGGTCAAAATCCCTGATGTCCAGCCAGTCCACCCTCTCCCTCAGCACCAAGTCGTCGTTGGCTTTTCTCCACCACCATGACGCAACCGAAACGCTGAGCGTCGACAGAGGAGACGTGCGCGTCAACTGCAAGTTGGGACTTCTGATTGTCCAACTGTGGCAGGACGCAAAGTTCAATCCGGCGCCCTGGCCGCGCCACGTCCAGCACGCGAAGCCGGCGTTTGGCGGCCCAAACGCGAGACTCCCCAAATTAGGTCCTCTGAAGTCCAATTCACCAAACGCCAAGGCGAAGCCTGCGCGCCTTGTCAAGTGCAAGAGGCACGCGCCCTTAGGCATGGGGCCCAGCAGCCCACTTACTCTCAAGCGTCTTTGCCCCGACGCACCCAGCAGCAACGCGACAGTCGCGTCTCATCTCAACAGAGACGCCAGACACGCGTCGTACAGCTGCGGCGCGAGAACCACATCTTTGAATCCCGCGTCCAGGCTGTACAACATAAGGATGCCTCACGCCCTCAAAGTTGCGAGGCTAATCTCTTCGAGCCTCTTTTCATGGATCTAAGAGATTATTTGACGAAGAAAAAAAGTGCTAATGAAATCACTTCATCATGTTGCTGCCAACGGCTCATCTCTATGCTCTCCGAGTGCCGTTGTAATTCAGGCGTGAACCAGCAGTCTTCGGTTAGACAGCTGACCCTGATTCCCCCTCAGCCAAAAGAAGACGCTCTCACAGGCGGGAGGATATTCTCTGACACTGAGTATCCAGAGCTCACTGCTAACATGGCAAGCAGGAGCAGGGGAAACAGCCTGTAGTCAGCTCCGATGAGTCTGACTCTGAACCGGAAGGAGTGTACCGACACACTCGCATCCGGATCGGGCCATTCCCCCGATTGACTATAATGCCCTAGCCCAGGGCGTTAAAATGAATGACTCTCATTCTGCTGTAGCAGAATCACAGGCCTTGAACTCTTCCGTCGAGAAGCAGGCCTTCACCTACATGACGAGCACTCCTAAGGAGACAGCCCGACGCCTGGAACTGCAAGCCCAGGTCCAGAAGGAACAACTTGAGATGATTCGTGCACAGCAAGAATCCATCGACTCTCTCAAGCAAATGCTCGCACAGCTGCTCGAAGACAGGAAGAGATCTCCCCCTAGAAAGTCTAAGGGTAAACGAAAAGAGGGAGAAAGCTCATCTTCCGAACACTCCGAGAAGAAAGAGCAACCCATCTCTGGTTCGTCTAAATCCTCATCGCAGGAAAAGAACGATCAAGACCAGGGAAGGATTCATTCTAAAAGAATGAATCAGTTGGAGCAGCGCCTTGAAGCCCTTACCAATCGGAAAGGTCTCCAAGAAGCAGGGGTGGTCCGCCCATATCCAGCCGAGTGGGACCTGGTTCCATATCCGCCCAAGTTCAAGGCTCCAACCCTCCAAGCATTTGATGGGAAGGGTTCACCGAACCAACACATCTACTATTTCAAGTCCCAAACTGGGAATGTGGTAGATAACGACGCCATCCTGGCGCGTTTATTCATCGGCACCCAAAAAGGGCTGGCCTTTGAATGGTTCATGAAGCTTCCAGAAGGCTCCATCAAGAATTGGGGCGACTTAGAGAAGCTCTTCTTAACTCGCTTCTTTGAAGATAACTCGGAGGTCAACATGCCTACCCTTTTAGCCACCAAGCAGCGAAAGGGAGAGTCCGTTAAGTCTTTCGTAGAAAGATTTCGGAACGTGGCACTCCGATGCCCAAGTGGTATGACCCAGGCCACCCTGGTGGAAACATGCCGCCACAACCTCCAAACCTCACTCCTTGCTCAAATAGGAGTTGCTGAAAGCCGCACCTGGAAGCAATTGATCCAGCAGGGTGAACAAGCTGAGGAGATTGTCGCCCGCGTCAGAGCGGAAGAAGGTAAGCCCAGGCCTGAGAGGTCGACAAGGCGTGCGCCAGACACATCCCTCCAAGCCAAAAGGAAAGATAACTTGGCAGCAGAAACTAAATCCCCTGCTAAGCCTCAACCGGTCAAAGGAAGTGGCTCTTCAAGCCAACCACGGGCCAACAAGCAGTATTCCTTCAAGGATGAACATGTCGACTCGCTCTTCAAATTATTCAACAAGAGCAATCGACTGAAGCTTCCTGAAGCTAGGCGCCCCGAGGAAGTCGGTAAAACCGACAATCCCAGCTACTGCATGTACCACAGGATGTTGGGACACCCAACCAAGAGCTGTTATGTCTTCAAAGACATCCTTCAGGCCCTGATTGACGCGGAGGTATTGAAACTCCGACCAGAGTAGAAGAAGGTGACGGCTAATATGACGTCAGTTCTCCAGTTTGGGAGACAACCCCCAACACCCTCTGGAGTAGTCCCTATCCCAGAGGAGAGCTGAGAATGGTCAACACAGACCCGCACCAGCAGCAAGAAAAAGGCTTGATACATGTTCCCACACCTCGGGGAGAAGTTATGTGGGTTCATCCCGACCTTATTGATGGCCAGCAATGGACTACTGTAACCAACAGGAAATCCAAAGGCAAAGCAAAGGCTTCATCCTGCAACGTAGTGTGTGCCTCTTCTCGAGAAGCGGAAACTGATATTCCCCCGCTGACCGACTCAGAAGAGGAGACAATAGTTCTGGCCGCAGAACCCAGTCAGCTAGTAGCAGAAACCCGTTCGGGTCAGCCATATTCGAAAAAGTATGGCGAAACAGCGGTAACTCCTCCAAGACCCGCCGCAGAGCCAGCCAAGCCCTCTACGAAGCAACCCGGGGAGAAACAGAAAGAACTTCGATTTTTTCGAGTTCTTTCGAAGGACGTAGCGGAAGGATCCACGGCACCTTACCGCTTTGATGTCTTGGCTCAGTTAGCCAACATCCCAACGCGGATTACTCTTTATGAGCTTCTTAGACTATCAAAATCGACCAGAGAAGCTCTACAAGAAGCTCTGGCTAATGCTGAGGTCTTCATGACCCAGCTACCGAAGGAGGAAGATGTAGAGGATCGCCTCCACGCCTCCCAAAATATTCCCTGCATTACCTTCACGACAGAAGACATGCAAGTCAAAGGGAAGCATGATCGACCCCTTTACTTCGCAGGGTATATTGGATCATCTGAGGTGAATCGCATCCAGGTAGATCCCGGGTCTGCATTGAGCATCATGCCTCGCAGGGTCATGCAACATCTCGGGATTCCTACTCACCGTTTGAGCCCTACCCAGACGATCATTTATGGGTTCAATGCCATAGTACCCGTCCGATGGGGAAGGTCAAGCTCAAATGCCAGATTGGAGACCTAAGGTCAGAGGTGACATGCTACGTCATAGATACTGACACCTCCTACAATCTACTGCTGGGAAGACCCTGGATTCATCGCAATTCTATCGTTCCCTCTACTCTCCACCAAGTCATGAAATACATTGACGGGAGTGGAAAGGTGCGAACGCTGATTGCCGAGAGGCATCCGTTCAAGGGAGTGGAGAATTATTTCACAGATTCCCTCTTGTATCAGGAATCTGTGGAAATAGATGAAGTCCCGCAACCAGAGGAACCAGACTCTGGCAATGAAGCTGACACCGAGCCAGAAAAAGAAGAGTGCTTGTGGGAGTTGGAACCACTTGTAAAGAGCATTAATAAGCTCGACGTTGATAATACCACCGACGATGTAGGCGGTTGGTACATTAATGAAGAATTAGATTTAGCGTATTTTTCTGTGTTTGCTTCTGATTCAGTGCCGTCAGACACTAGTACAGACGTGGATGACGATCTCTGGTCGGCAATGGATGCTTTGACATCGTTGCATGTACCAGTTGTTGGCCCAAGGTTACAATCACCCTTGTTTAGTGTGTTTTGATGATTATGTTGGCCCAAGGTTACAATCACCCTTGTTTAGTGTATTTTGATGATTACAAAACATATTAGTTATTTGTACTAATAACATTTGTTGTTTAAGTGTGTTTTCAGATTTCTATTCATACTAGAAGTCTTCTCTCACAAATACAAGGTTTTGGACTCAAGTCAACTCCAATTGGGCTCAAGATGCAAAAATTGAAGATCAAGTGGAGATAGCCCATCTTGAAGCATTGCCTTGAAGTCTTTTAGAGTTTGTAAGTTTAGAATGTTAAAGTTTGAATATAGGAAATTTGGCTCTAGGATTTGCACACACACTTATTTCATGTATTTCCTATGTTTTGAAAATGATTATTTCTAAGTTTTATGCCTTAGTTTATATATATACTTGTACCAAAGCTTTATATCCTGAAAAACTTGTTTAAAACATGTGTAGAAACTATTTTCTGCATAATACTTAGCTATATGTATTTTTAAAATAGTTTTACAAAAATTCCATCTTCAAAACAGCCCAGTTTTTCAGTTTCAGGCAACATCGGTCGACCGGCCCGGTCGACTGGCGATGTGCCTGGACATGCACTGTTTGTGCATGTCCGTCGGTCGACCGGACCGGTCGACCGACGGAGAGCATTCTGCTCTCGGGAATTTTCGGTCGACCGGACCGGTCGACCGGAAGAAGGAAACTGTGTTTCCTCCTTTTGGGTCGGTCGACCGAACCGGTCGACCGGGAGCCAACGGCTACTTCCAGCTAGGCTGGCGGTCGACCGGACCGGTCGACCGCCAAGCCTGCAACTTAGCAACGGCTCTTTCCTCTTTGGGATTTTCTGAAAAACTGTTTTCTTTTTCTGCTTTAACAGATTTTTGGAGAGTTGTTGGGGTGCTTTTGCAGGTTGAATTAGGTGAAAAGAAAATGTTTTTAACTTATTTTCAACCCTATAAATAGAGGAGAAGTCTCTCCTTCATATCACTTAGAAAAATCCTCAAGTTTTCATTGTTTTCAAAAGAGAAAAGAAAGAGTTTAAACCTTTCATTCCAATTCTTTTTGAGCTAGTTTTTCAGTTGTGTTTGATTGCTAATATCTCTCTACAACTGAAGTTTTCTCACCACACTTCATAGAGCCAAAATCCTATACTCATTCTATAGTGAAGTTGTAATTGAAGTGAGAGTGTTTATAAAAGAGTTTGAGAAAAGTGTAGTGATCTTGTTGTGATCACTTGGTTCTTGTAATCTTTTCCTTGTGGAGCAACCTCTTCGGTAGAGGTCCTTTGTACTTGGTGGAGCTCGGTGCTCGGTCTTCGGTAGACCAATTGTAAAGGCATCCTCGGTGGATAGTGGAAACCCTTCACGGAGGTGAAGGCGGGGACTAGAGCAAGTGTGCTCGAACCTCGAAACAAATCATCTTGTTTGCGATTGCCTTTGCGTTATTCTTGCTTTCAATTTCTCTTGCTTTATATTGTCTTGAATTATTTGCTTGAGAACTAACCCTCTACTTGTGCAATCTTGTCTTGTTTACTTTACTTGCTATACTTGTTGTGTTACATTGTGTGCATTTCATTTCTCATCATCATACTTGGCATTGATCGATCACACCTCAATACAACACGGTTGCATTGCGCACCTCTAACCCATATCTAGGGAATTGGGAGGAAGGAGTTCAGAACCTCGCAAGGGGTATTCGGCTCTTAGTCGTGTTTTGAGAGATCGTTGCATCACTCATTTAATTAAAAGTTTAAAAAGATCATTAGATTAGCATTCACACCTATTCACCCCCCCTCTAGGTGTTTTTCAATTGGTATCAGAGCTTGGACTCTAGGATTTGGTTTAACCACCTTAGAGAAGATCCTAATTTGCTAATCATTTCATTCATATTCATATAGTAAAAATGGCCGATGGAATTAAAACCCCTCCTAAGTTTGATGGACTTAACTTTCCCATATGGAAAGTTAAGATGACCGTGTTTTTGCAATCTCTAGGTAGCCGAGTTGCAAAGGCCGTGACTAAGTCCTTTAGTGTACCCCCCGGTGACGAATCCACTTGGTCCGAAATAGAGACTAAGGAATTCGATGCCAATGCCAAAGCTCACTATGCACTTCTTCAAGCCCTAAATGATGATGACATAGCTAGGGTTATACATTGCAAATCCGCATTTGAGATTTGGTCACACTTGATAGTCACTCATGAGGGGACCTCACAAGTAAAGAAGGCTAAGATTGACCTTCTTCGGTCTCAATATGAAACATTTAGCACGCAAGACAATGAAACCATAGATGATATGGTTACAAGATTTACCAAGATTACTAATGGACTCTCTTCTTTAGGTGAAGATATCAACAATGATCAAAGAGTGAGGAAGATCATCCGGGCTCTTCCTCTTCATGGGAAGTTAAAGCTACAACCTTGAAGGAACTCAACGACAATGAAGAGATGGAGCTTATAGGTCTCATTGGGAACCTCAAAACCCATGAGATGGAAAGGAATGCAAGGGAGGACATGGCTCCCTCCAAGAAGAAGACTATTGCCTTCAAGAGTCAAGCTACACACTCCGATGAAGATGATGAAGAAGAAGATGATGAGGAGCTCTCACTCCCTTGTTAAGAATGTCCGGAGGATGTACAACAAGGCGAAGTACCAAGGTAGAAGAAGATGGCAAGGAGGCAAAGAAGAAAGGAAGATTGTGTGCTTCAATTGCCAAAGACCGGGACACATTGTGGCGGAGTGTCCGGACAAAGCAAAGCCTTCCACTTCAAAGAAGCCTTACAAGAAGAAGGCTATGAAGGCAACTTGGGATTCGGAGACCGAATCCGAGGAAGAAATAGACACCGCCAACATGTGCTTCATGGCTAATAAAGGCACAAGCAAGGTAACCTCTTCCCTTCTCATGATAATAAACTTTCTATGGATGTGTTAGAAGAGGCTTTTGTTGAGTTGTCACAAAACTATGATTTCTTAAGAAAAAGTATATTAAAATGAAAAAGGAAATGAATCTTTAAGTCTTCAAGTTTTTACTCTTACAAAAGAAAAGGATGAGTTGGTTTCCACTTTGGCCACTACCAAAAATGATTTTGAAAAATATAAGATCTCTTGCAAAGGTAAGGCCCCACTAATTGATTCAAATGAAGTTTCTATGCTTAAGGAAAGATTAGACTCATTAAGTGTTGTTTTGAAAGATTGTGAGTTTAACAAGAAGAAAATTGAGGCTATGTTTCCTAAGAAACAACCCCAAAGAAAAATGCTCATGCTCATGTTCATGTTCATGCTACACAACCTAAACAACATGGCAAAACCCCAAAACATGCTCACACTACACATCATGCTTTCATGTATAGAAAAGTGTACTCATGTTCACATTGTGGGCGGAAAGGACACTTAGCTAATTTTGTTATGATAGACTAAGTGCATCACATCATAATGTTTGGGTTCGTAACACTAACTTTCAAGGACCCAAGAAAGTTTGGGTACCAAAGTCAACAATTGTTTTAAATGATGTAGGTACTTTCCAAAGCCCAACGACGTAGAGGTTTGTGGTATCTTGATAGCGGTTGCTCAAGGCACATGACTTGGGACATCAACAACTTTGCAACCCTATCAAGATATCATGAAGGTGGCACCGTCACCTTCGGAGATGACGCCAAGGGTAAAATCATCGGTATTGGTAATGTAAAACTTGGCACCTCTCCTTTAATTGAAAATGTAGTTTTGGTTGATGGCCTCAAGCATAATCTCTTGAGTGTTAGTCAACTTTGTGATAAAGGTTTTGATGTTGTTTTTGATAATGTTGCTTGTAAAGTTATTGATAGAATTTCTAATGTTTGTGTATTTTCCGGTTTTCGTGAAAGTAATGTTTATATGATTGATATGTTAAATATGTCTTGTAATATTACTTGTTTGAAAGCCCTCGATGATGACTCTTGGTTGTGGCATAGGAGATTAGGGCATATTTCTTTTGATCACATTTCCAGGTTAAACACAAAGGAAATGGTGAAAGGTATTCCTTGTTTGAATTTTGAAAAGGACCGAGTTTGTGACGCATGTCAATTTGGGAAACAAACTAAGTCTTCTTTCAAGTCAATTAAGGATATCATGACATCACGTCCTTTGGAGTTAATCCATATGGATCTTTTTGGCCCTACACAAACCAAAAGTTTAAGTGGGAATAGATTTGCTTATGTTTTGGTTGATGATTTTTCAAGATTTACTTGGGTTTTCTTTCTTGAACATAAAAGCCAAGCATTTTCGTATTTCCAAATTTTTAAGAAAGAGTTGAAAAAGAAAAAGATGTTTCGATTTTGAGAATAAGAAGTGATAGAGGAGGTGAATTCATTAACCAACCCTTTACCACTTTTTGTGATGAACATGGAATAAAGCATGAACTTTCTTGTCCTAGAACTCCACAACAAAATGGAGTAGTTGAACGGAAAAATAGAACATTATAAGAGATGGCTAGACAATGCTAAGTGAATATGGTCTACCACATTATTTGTGGGCCGAGGCCGTAAATACATCATGCTACATGTCTAATCGTGTTTTCTTGTGTAAAATACAACTAAAACTTCTTTTGAAATGTATTTTTCTAGAAAACCTAATGTTTCCTATTTTAAAGTTTTTGGTTGCAAATGCTTTGTTTTAAACACAAAAGATTTTTTAGGAAATTTGATCCTAAATCTTATGAGGCTATTTTTGTAGGTTACTCAAACACTAGTAAAGCTTATAGAGTTTTCATTAGATCATCTTTGACTATTGAAGAGTCTATTCATGTTAAGTTTGAGGAATCTAACAAGTTTGTTAAGAATGTTGTAGAAATAGATGCTTTACATGAAGGCTTGGAGAAAGTCACCTTGGAGGATGCTTCTACCATGGGAGACAAGCCAAAGGATGATGATGGAAGTGAAGCCAAAGTGGAAGAGGCCCAAGGAAATGAACATCAAACAAATGAGGTGGAGCCTACTCAACCACTACCTAAGGATTGGAGATTCAATCCTCATCATCCCAAGGACCTCGTCATAGGTGAAGTATCAAAAGGGGTAACTACTCGCTCTAAAATTTAAGATTATTGTGGCCACTTTGCATTTATTTCACACATAGAACCCAAAAATGTGCTCGAAGCCGAGGCCGATTCATATTGGTTGCTAGCCATGCAAGAGGAGCTCAATCAATTTGAGCGCAACCAAGTTTGGCACCTTGTTCCTAGGCCCCACGATAGACCAACAATTGGTACTAAGTGGATCTTTAAGAATAAGTTGGATGAATCGGGTAATGTAGTTAGAAACAAGGCTAGGTTAGTTGCCCAAGGTTACACTCAAATCGAAGGGATCGATTTTGAAGAAACCTTTGCACCCGTAGCACGGCTTGAAGCCATACGGATGACACTAGCATTTGCCTCATATAAAGATTTCAAATTATTTCAAATGGATGTTAAAAGTGCTTTTCTAAATGGATTTATTGAAGAGGAGGTGTATGTTGAACAACCCCCCGGGTTTGTTGATCCTACACATCCGGATTTTGTTTTTAAATTAGATAAAGCTCTTTATAGTTTAAAACAAGCCCCTAGGGCTTGGTATGAAAGACTTTCCTCATTTTTGATTTCAAATGGTTTAAGAAAGGTAAAATTGATACAACTTTGTTTACAAAACATGTAGAAAATGACATTCTTATTGTGCAAATTTATGTAGATGATATTATTTTTGGTTCTACTAATGAATCTCTTTGCAAAGCTTTTGAGTCATGCATGAAGGATGAATTTGAAATGTCTATGATGGGGGAGCTCAACTATTTCCTTGGACTCCAAATCAAGCAAAGGAAGGATGGGATCTTCATCAATCAAGCCAAGTACACAAAGGAACTAATCAAAAGGTTTGGGCTTGAAGGATCAAGAGTAAGCAAAACTCCCATGGCAACAACTACAAAGCTTGACAAGGATGAACAAGGTAAAAGTGTAGACATTAAATTATACCGTAGCATGATTGGTAGCTTGCTTTATTTGACGGCTAGTAGGCCGGATATTATGTTTTCCGTTTGTCTTTGTGCACGTTTTCAATCTTGTCCTAAAGAATCTCACATAATTGCGGTTAAACGCATAATTAGATACCTTAAGGGCACTATTGAAATGAGTTTATGGTATCCTAAAACTGGATTATTTGAAATGAAGAGTTTTTCGGATGCCGACTATGCGGGTTGTAGGGTAGATAGGAAGAGCACAAGTGGAACATGTCAATTCTTAGGTAATTGTCTTGTATCTTGGTCTTCCAAAAGCAAAATTCGGTAGCCCTATCAACCGCCGAGGCGGAGTATGTTGCGGCCGGAGCTTGTTGTGCACAAGTTCTTTGGATGAAACATACTCTCCTTGACTATGATTTACACTTTGATCATGTTAAAATATTTTGTGATAATACTAGTACTATTCACATGACAAAGAATGCAAATCAACATAGTAAAACCAAACACATTGACATTAGGTATCACTTTCTTAGAGATCATTATGAGAAAGGTGATATTGTTATTGAATATGTTTCTACCGATTTTCAACTTGCCGATATTTTTACTAAACCTTTAGATTATGCTAGATTTTCGTTTATTTGTGGTGAGTTGAATGTTTGTATTATAGATTCTTAAAATTAAAATTTGTTTTAACCCTTTTTGATGTATGACAAAAAGGGGAGAATAAGTTTGTTGAGATATTTGGAAAATAAGTGTTTAAGTTTAAACTTTCTTAGTTTGATACTATTTGAGTTTCATTTCATGAATAAAAAGAAAGTTTGTGTTTATTTGAGTTTTTGGACAAAAACTATTGTGTTTGTTAAATGCTTTATGTATGCTTACATAGCTTTTCATATTCATGATAAATACATAGCATTGTTTGAGGGGGAGCTTTCCAAGCTTTTCCTCCTTTATTTGTTTCAATAACCTATATGTTTTGTCATCATCAAAAAGGGGGAGATTGTTGGCCCAAGGTTACAATCACCCTTGTTTAGTGTATTTTGATGATTACAAAACATATTAGTTATTTGTACTAATAACATTTGTTGTTTAAGTGTGTTTTCAGATTTCTATTCATACTAGAAGTCTTCTCTCACAAATACAAGGTTTTGGACTCAAGTCAACTCCAATTGGGCTCAAGATGCAAAAATTGAAGATCAAGTGGAGATAGCCCATCTTGAAGCATTGCCTTGAAGTCTTTTAGAGTTTGTAAGTTTAGAATGTTAAAGTTTGAATATAGGAAATTTGGCTCTAGGATTTGCACACACACTTGTTTCATGTATTTCCTATGTTTTGAAAATGATTATTTCTAAGTTTTATGCCTTAGTTTATATATATACTTGTACCAAAGCTTTATATCCTGAAAAACTTGTTTAAAACATGTGTAGAAACTATTTTCTGCATAATACTTAGCTATATGTATTTTTAAAATAGTTTTACAAAAATTCCATCTTCAAAACAGCCCAGTTTTTCAGTTTCAGGCAACATCGGTCGACCGGCCCGGTCGACCGGCGATGTGCCTGGACATGAACTGTTTGTGCATGTCCGTCGGTCGACCGGACCGGTCGACCGACGGAGAGCATTCTGCTCTCGGGAATTTTCGGTCGACCGGACCGGTCGACCGGAAGAAGGAAACTGTGTTTCCTCCTTTTGGGTCGGTCGACCGAACCGGTCGACCGGGAGCCAACGGCTACTTCCAGCTAGGCTGGCAGTCGACCGGACCGGTCGACCGCCAAGCCTGCAACTTAGCAACGGCTCTTTCCTCTTTGGGATTTTCTGAAAAACTGTTTTCTTTTTCTGCTTTAACAGATTTTTGGAGAGTTGTTGGGGTGCTTTTGCAGGTTGAATTAGGTGAAAAGAAAATGTTTTTAACTTATTTTCAACCCTATAAATAGAGGAGAAGTCTCTCCTTCATATCACTTAGAAAAATCCTCAAGTTTTCATTGTTTTCAAAAGAGAAAAGAAAAGAGTTTAAAGCTTTCATTCCAATTCTTTTTGAGCTAGTTTTTCAGTTGTGTTTGATTGCTAATATCTCTCTACAACTAAAGTTTTTCTCACCACACTTCATAGAGCCAAAAATCCTATACTCATTCTATAGTGAAGTTGTAATTGAAGTGAGAGTGTTTATAAAAGAGTTTGAGAAAAGTGTAGTGATCTTGTTGTGATCACTTGGTTCTTGTAATCTTTTCCTTGTGGAGCAACCTCTTCGGTAGAGGTCCTTTGTACTTGGTGGAGCTCGGTGCTCGGTCTTCGGTAGACCAATTGTAAAGGCATCCTCGGTGGATAGTGGAAACCCTTCACGGAGGTGAAGGCGGGGACTAGAGCAAGTGTGCTCGAACCTCGAAACAAATCATCTTGTTTGCGATTGCCTTTGCGTTATTCTTGCTTTCAATTTCTCTTGCTTTATATTGTCTTGAATTATTTGCTTGAGAACTAACCCTCTACTTGTGCAATCTTGTCTTGTTTACTTTACTTGCTATACTTGTTGTGTTACATTGTGTGCAGTTCATTTCTCATCATCATACTTGGCATTGATCGATCACACCTCAATACAACACGGTTGCATTGCGCACCTCTAACCCATATCTAGGGGAATTGGGAGGAAGGAGTTCAGAACCTCGCAAGGGGTATTCGGCTCTTAGTCGTGTTTTGAGAGATCGTTGCATCACTCATTTAATTAAAAGTTTAAAAAGATCATTAGATTAGCATTCACACCTATTCACCCCCCCTCTAGGTGTTTTTCAGATTACAAGACATATTAGTTATTTGTACTAATATTGTTTATTGTTTAAGTGTGTTTCAGGATTCTAACTCAACTAGAAGGACTCTTCCCTAAAGGAAGGTATTTTGGACTTGATTGGTAGTCAAAAGTGCATTTTTATCATCATATATACCGTCACATTTGCACATTTATTCATATTATAATGCACATTTATTAATATTTCTTTATTTAATATGTGCAGGCCTCGAATTGTTATGTTAGCAATAAATAAAGCCTAAAGAGCCCAAAAGCCCAGATCCAAGCCCATGTTTGAAGCCCAGGTGAAAAAGCGCAAATACAAAGAGTCAAAATGCAAATACAAGGGCTGAAAGTTGCAAATATCAGAGATTAGGGAAGGATAGACTTCTATCCAACCCTAAACACCTGCAGGATGAGGATAAAAGGCCAAGATAAGAAGAAAATTCGTGGGAGGAAGATTTGAAGAAATCTGGATTAAGGGTAACTTGATTACCAAGTTACCTCGAAAATCCAGATTTAAAAGGCCAGGATTACAATTCTAGAAGCAGGCGCCCACATGGACGGACCAGGAGAGGCCACGCGCCAAAGCGCGTGGCCAGAAGCCACAAAAGTGCCGCGGAACCGCCGCAAATCCGCGGCACTTTGATCTCATCCAGATCCCAAATTTCGTGGGCAAGTTCGTCCAGGACTCCTCGGCCTTCTGCACCTATAAATATCACCTGCAGTGCAACGTACAGAGCGTCCAGCGTCCAGCAAAGGGCCAAAGTTAGGGTTTTTAGGGTTTTTCTTCTTTCTTCTAGTTTTGTAATTAGGGTTTCTTTTATTTTCAAGAGAGGGAGATGGCTATGTTGAGGGTGACACTGATGTATGCTTCTCTTCTCCATTGTATCAATTAATGAAGGTAATTTTTGCTTTTATTTATTTGCTTTACTTTTCTTTTTGTTCTCTTTTTCTTTTCTACTTTATTTCTTTTGATCTGTGACGAGCATACAAGCGATTACCGAACCACAAGTATACCAAAGATTGGTGGTGCCAACGATATTCCATGGAGATGTTCTCCTCCTCGAGGCGTATCAACTCATACTTGCCCAAGGCTTGATGACCTAATGCGACAGCAGACTGAGATCGATCCTATGCCTTATGCGTTCATGCCTCCGAAATAAGGTAGAAAGTGTTAGGTTTTCACATATTTTCTCCAACCAAGGTTAGTTTTCTTTTCTTTTCTTTTATTTTATTTTTGTAGATTAACTCACAACTTCTCCATATTCTTTTCTACCACCCATTGTAAATACCACTACTTAATAATAAAAGATAATTTTTAGAGATAACTTGCTTAACGCTTCCATCGCAGTCCCTCCCTGAGGATCACGACCCGCATAGCCCTGCTACCGCGGATTAGAACTGAGACTTGCACATCTATTCTTAAGCTAACATATTCTATTTTGTGTGCAGGAAAAATCAGTCAACAAATTGGCGCCGTTGCCGGGGAGGGACGGTAAGTTTATCTCTAAAACAAAAATTTAATTTTTAACTAATTCTTTATTCTTTTCTGTTTGCAGGTTTGGAGAACAGGAAACAGAAACAGAGCAGCAGCAAGGACATACAGCAACCCAGTGTCTCTGCCCTCGAAGGCAGAGCACGAGGGCCTGCAACTTTGCCGCGGAAACGCGGCCAGAGCCGCGGATCCGCAGCAAGTGCAGTGAACTACTAATTCAGTTTTTTGCAGATTGCTGAAATTTGAGATTACTGCTTACTGCTCTATTCTGTTTTGTTCTGTGATATACCTGTAAATTGCTAATAATTCAACAGTAAATTATTGGTTGTTAAAAATAAAAATTTGATTAGACATTTGCATATTAGGCACGTGTCTTTTCAATTATTTTTATTTACTGTTGAAGAGTGCTGGAGACGCAAGGTACGTACGCATTGCATGTAGAATAGGATTCATCTCTTGGTTGATTTTCTGCTTTGAGTGATTCTTATCTATTTATCTTGTACACTTGCACTAATTCATCTTAAGGGCATAACCTATAAATAAGATAAGGTGGGGATTTCATCACCCTTCCTTAGCCCAAAAATCATATCCCAAGCACTCTCTAACCCAAGCCTAACTTAAAAATTAGTAGACGTTGGCCCTAGGGACATCTCGGACTCAATAGGAGATTATCCTAAGGAGGAAAAGTGCTGGAAGTTGACTCTTGCTAAATCAGTGTCTAGGAAAGGGATTGAGAGCCGAAAGCCCGAAGATTGGTGGTTATTTAATTAAGGAACGTTTTTGACGGAAAACCTCCCACCATTCTTGCCCTGACCTGGCTGATTAACTTGTGGTCAAAGTCTGCACCCGACCTCCCGTGGAAAGTCTAACCAGTTAGGAGTCGTCTAGGTCATAGTCTACCCTAACTTAGGTTAGAATTTTTTTTTTTTGTTTGTTTATTTGTTTGTATTGTTTGTGTTGGTGTGATATGGCATATAATAATAATTCCAATTTTAATCCATATTACACCCCTAACTATTATTCGGATATTACCAACCCGGCATACCCTAATTTTGACCAATCTAGTGTGCCGGAATGGTCTTATCCGAATGAATATAACCCACACCCTCCATCTTATGACTATAACTTTCATAATAATTTCAACTCGTCACAGAGTTCATGGGGTTTCGAGTCCCCCGAGTCTAATTCTCAACCAAATTGTCCTCCATATCCATCTAGTCCACATTCTTTCAATGATTTATACTTAGATCCACCAATTCATAATAGACTACCATCTATTGGGGAAATGATAAGTATGCATAAGTCCAAGCAACAATCACCATCAATCTTAGATAGGATGATGCGTGAGTCCACTGACTCACAATTTCATCATGATGACACTTCATCTTTTCAAGACCAATCAGAACAAGATGATCCTATCGACTATAAAGAGATGCTAGCTGCCATGACTGAGGCTCAATTAGCCCGTGATCATGACATAGATTTGATGGTTCAAGCTTTACATGCTCACAGTTCGGCCGTTTCTGCTTTCATTGACCACTCACTTAGAGCTGACGAACCAAGTTGCTGTGGACAACAAGATTCTAATTCAGTACCATCATGTGAACTTGCCGAAACTCCAATTCTTGATAACTTGGCAAGTTTTTCCTTTCCTGAATTAGAACTTGAGCTTGAATATGATCATGATCTTCCACTTGATGATTCAATTTTATTTCCTGATCCAATAATGACTCCAGTGTCTCCACCTGATTTCACTTTTCCCGAGTCAACATTGGATCCTATTCCAATTCATTATGAAATTGAATCACCCATTTTAGATGATCATATTGAACTTGACCTAGATTCTCACAATCTCTTTACTTCTGAAATTGATTGTACAATTCTGACGGACGATGTTGACCTTAGTTTTGAAGAATTGTATGGCGATGAGCTAGAATTCCTTAATATTGGAAGTAAAGAGATATCATCCATATTAGGTCACATTCCATTGTGGGAAGAAGATTGTGGACTTGAGTTTCAATTTCTTGACTTGGACCCAATTCTTGAACCTAGCCCGACTACTGAGCCCTTACTTGATTTGAGCATCTTCTCTGAGTCGATATTCGTTCCCGCACCTATAATGTCCAAGTCAATAATTCCATCCTTTCATTCTCCATTTTGGGACAAGGAGGTTGAGACAATTAACTCTGAAACTTATTATGAAATTTGGAAATTCGATGGGGTGGAAATTTTTAAAAATAATTATACATATATTTTTGTGGGTTATGTAAGGAAAGTTTCTGGTGGGTTCCACCAAATTATCTGTTATCTTGATTGGGCCGCATTTCGTGGACCAATTAGACCACCTCCGGAACCACCACCCTAAGGTAACTTCCGCCTTCCCTTGTTCTGTTTCATGCATATATGCATTCATTCATACATTGAGGACAATGCATGAGATAAGTGTGGGGGTGGGCTTTACTAACATACTAACATAGGTAGACACTAACAAAATTTGCTTAAAAAAAAAAAAAAATGTTATAAAAAGGAAATATTTTGACTTATTTTTTGAAAGAAATCTAAGTTAGTTTTAAGGATTAGGAAAATCATGATTAGGATTTCTAAAAAACTTGGTCAAAATAAATAAATTGTTTAATTTTTAGGTATAGGAGAGAAATTGAATAATTAATAGTCTTGATTTTTACCTTAATGAAATGTGCATACCAAATGCATATCTAGGATTCTAAGACAAAGACCTTGTGCCTCATAAAAAAAATAATAATAATAATAATATCACCAATTAAGCTGATACATGTGCCTCAAGAAGCATAAGTATTCATGCCTAAAGGTGAGTAAAATAAAGTCCTTAGTTTTGGGGCCTAGTTCACTCGAATTTGAGTCCGCGGGGTGTTTTCTCACTTGGTGCCCTAAAGCCAACCGGTTTGGGAGTCATCGACTTCAAGTTCGCTACATGGGTGGATTAGAAAGCCTAAGAAAACTAAGAAATATAATATATGTATTAACACATCTAATAATCAATTAGTTAGGTATGAGGGCCTCAAGAAGCCTTGATACTTATACGAAAGAAAATTAGATGAGTTATACATGTCAAAAAAATATATATATATATATATATATATATTAACACATTTAATAGTCAATTAGTTAGGTATGAGGGCCTCAAGAAGCCTTGATACTTACACGAAAGAAAATTAGATGATGTTATAAAAATAATAAAGAGGCGTGAGAGTCCAAGTTAAGGAATTCCTAGATTCACAAGGGTGCGTATGACTTTTGGTAACGAAAAAGACTATATTAGAAATTCAATTTTAATCCTTACCTAAAATGAATAACAATTGACTTTATAAAGACTAGGTTTGAAGAATGAATAAAAATGATAATCCTAAAACTTATAGACTACTTAGTCTCTTCAAATATAATTCAAATATTTTCCTTTTTATGGATTTTGTGGGTGTAATCCGCTGAAAACCCTCACGAGACAACACTCGTCCTCTAGGGTAACCTAGAGGTTTAACGGCTTGTTGCACGTGCTAAGTGCAATCGTGATTCCTACGAAAGTGAGTTAGGTTAGATTAACTTTTTCTTTTTTGTTTTTACTCGAGGACGAGCAAAAAGATAAGTGTGGGGTGTGATTGGTAGTCAAAAGTGCATTTTTATCATCATATATACCGTCACATTTGCACATTTATTCATATTATAATGAACATTTATTAATATTTCTTTATTTAATATGTGCAGGCCTCGAATTGTTATGTTAGCAATAAATAAAGCCTAAAGAGCCCAAAAGCCCAGATCCAAGCCCATGTTTGAAGCCCAGGTGAAAAAGCGCAAATACAAAGAGTCAAAATGCAAATACAAGGGCTAAAAGTTGCAAATATCAGAGATTAGGGAAGGATAGACTTCTATCCAACCCTAAACACCTGCAGGATGAGGATAAAAGGCCAAGATAAGAAGAAAATTCGTGGGAGGAAGATTTGAAGAAATCTGGATTAAGGGTAACTTGATTACCAAGTTACCTCGAAAATCCAGATTTAAAAGGCCAGGATTACAATTCTAGAAGCAGGCGCCCACATGGACGGACCAGGAGAGGCCACGCGCCAAAGCGCGTGGCCAGAAGCCACAAAAGTGCCGCGGAACCGCCGCAAATCCGCGGCACTTTGATCTCATCCAGATCCCAAATTTCGTGGGCAAGTTCGTCCAGGACTCCTCGGCCTTCTGCACCTATAAATATCACCTGCAGTGCAACGTACAGAGCGTCCAGCGTCCAGCAAAGGGCCAAAGTTAGGGTTTTTAGGGTTTTTCTTCTTTCTTCTAGTTTTGTAATTAGGGTTTCTTTTTATTTTCAAGAGAGGGAGATGGCTATGTTGAGGGTGACACTGATGTATGCTTCTCTTCTCCATTGTATCAATTAATGAAGGTAATTTTTGCTTTTATTTATTTGCTTTACTTTTCTTTTGTTCTCTTTTTCTTTTCTACTTTATTTCTTTTGATCTGTGACGAGCATACAAGCGATTACCGAACCACAAGTATACCAAAGATTGGTGGTGCCAACGATATTCCATGGAGATGTTCTCCTCCTCGAGGCGTATCAACTCATACTTGCCCAAGGCTTGATGACCTAATGCGACAGCAGACTGAGATCGATCCTATGCCTTATGCGTTCATGCCTCCGAAATAAGGTAGAAAGTGTTAGGTTTTCACATATTTTCTCCAACCAAGGTTAGTTTTCTTTTCTTTTCTTTTATTTTATTTTTGTAGATTAACTCACAACTTCTCCATATTCTTTTCTACCACCCATTGTAAATACCACTACTTAATAATAAAAAGATAATTTTTAGAGATAACTTGCTTAACGCTTCCATCGCAGTCCCTCCCTGAGGATCACGACCCGCATAGCCCTGCTACCGCGGATTAGAACTGAGACTTGCACATCTATTCTTAAGCTAACATATTCTATTTTGTGTGCAGGAAAAATCAGTCAACAGGACTCAAGTTAACTCAATTTGGGCTCAAGAATCAAGTTTTAAAGATCATATGGTGAAAGCCCTCTTGAAGAACTTGAAGTCTTTAGAATCAATGTAAGAATAGAATGTTAAAGTTTGAGTGTTGGATATTGGCTCTAAGATACACACACACAATTTGGTTTTGTTAAAATGTGAGTCTTGTATTTAAGTTTTCATGTTTTAAAGTTTGTTTCATGCCTTAGTAGATATTTACATGACCCTAAGTTTTACAAAATAAATATCATGTTTAGATCATGTTTATATACTCCTACTAGCATGTTACTTAAGTTTGTTCAAACCCAAAACTACTTTACAAAATTTTTCTAAGTCAAAAATTACTGTTTTTTTTTCCTGTTTCAGGCTGACCGGCCGACCGGCCCGGTCGACCGGCGCCAGTGCCAGGACGTGCACATTTGTGCACGTCTGTCGGTCGACCGCCCCGGTCGACCGACTGTGAGCAGTTGCTCTCGGGTTTTCTGGGTCGACCGGCCGGTCGACCGCCAGAAGACCCGAGCCAACGGCTCTTTGACCAGCTGAGCTGGCGGTCGACCGGCCCGGTCGACCGCCAAGCCTGCAACAGCCAACGGCTCTTTCCTCTTTTATGCAATTCTGAAATCTGTTTTTCCAGATTACTTTTTGGCAGATTTTTTCAGGGTTTTCAGTTCTTTTCAGAGCAAATAAGCTCTAAATAAATTGTTTTAAACCTATTTTTCTCCCTATAAATAGAGGAGAAGACTCTCTTACAAAATACCAAGAAAAATCCTCAAGTTTTCAAAGTTTTCAAAAGAGAAAAGAAAAGTGTTTAAGCTCTCCATTTCCAATTCTTTCTTGAGCTAGTTTTCAGTTGTGTTCCCTTGCAAAAATCATCTCTACAACTGAGTTTTTCTCACTACACTTCATAGAGCCAAAAATCCCTAACTCATTCTATAGTGAAGTTGTAAAAAGAGTGAGAGTGTTGTAAAAGAGTTTGGTGATCTTGTTGTGATCACTCTTGCTCTTGTGATCTTCTTGTTCTTGTGGAGACACCTCTTCGGTAGAGGTTATTGTACTTGGTGGAGCTCGGTGCTCGGGTCTTCAGTAGACCGTTGTAATCATCCTCGGTGGATAGTGGAAACCCTTCACGGAGGTGAAGGCGGGGAGTAGAGCGGTGGCTCGAACCTCGAAACAAATACTTGTGTTTGTGATTGTCTTTTGCTCTTGCTCTCCATTTTGCTTTTAATTGCTTTTAATTACTTGCTTGTGATCTTGTTTCTTTCCTTGTGCTATTACTTCAAACTTGTAATACTTGTGATATCTTGTGTGCATTTCATCATTGCATTTTATTCATACTTTGTTCGATCATTCTCATACAACAAGGTTGCATTGCGCACCTCTAACCCATTCAAGGGAATTGGGAGGAAGGAGTTCAGAACCTCTCACGGGGTATTCGGCTCTTAGTCTTGTTTTGAGAGATCGTTGCATCATTCATCCATCTTAGTTTAAAAAGATTGTTAGATTAGCAATAACACCTATTCACCCCCCTAGGTGTTTTTCAATTGGTACCAGAGCTTGGACTCTAAGATTTGGCTTAACAACCCTAGAGAGATCCTAATTTTTGCTAATCATTTCATTCATATTCACTTAGTAAAAATGGCCGATGGAATTAAAACCCCTCCTAAGTTTGATGGACTTAACTTTCCCATATGGAAGGTTAAGATGACCGTTTTCTTGCAATCTCTAGGAAGTCGAGTTGCAAAGGCCGTGACCAAACCCTTTAGTGCACCCCCCGGTGATGAATCCATTTGGTCCGAAATAGAGACCAAAGAATTTGATGCCAATGCTAGGGCTCACTATGCACTTCTTCAAGCCCTTAATGATAATGACATAGCTAGAGTAATTCATTGCAAGTCCGCATATGAAATTTGGACACATTTGCTAGTTACACATGAAGGGACCTCACAAGTGAAGAGGGCTAAGATTTACCTTCTTCGGTCCCAATATGAGAATTTTTGCATGCAAGAAAATGAAACCATAGATGATATGGTTACAAGATTTACAAAGATTACTAATGGACTTTCTTCTCTAGGTGACGCTATTGATAACGATCAAAGAGTTAGAAAGATCATCCGGACTCTTCCTCCTTCATGGGAGTAAAAGCAACCACCTTGAAGGAACTCAATGACAAGGAGGAGATGGAGCTAATTGGTCTCATTGGGAACCTCAAAACCCATGAGATGGTGAGGAAAGTGAGGGAGGACATGGCTCCTTCCAAGAAGAAGACAATAGCCTTCAAAAGTCAATCCACACACTCCGACGAAGACGATGAAGAAGAAGATGACGAAGAGCTCTCACTTCTTGTGAAGAACGTCCGGAGGATGTACAACAAGGCTAAATTTCAAGGAAGGAAGAGATGGCAAGGAGGCAAAGAAGAAGAAAGATCATTTGCTTTAATTGCCAAAGACCGGGACACATAGTGGCGGAGTGTCCGGATAAAGTGAAGCCCTCCACCTCAAAGAAGCCTCACAAGAAGAAGGCAATGAAAGCTACATGGGATTCTGAGAGCGAATCCGAGGAGGAGATTGATACCGCCAACATGTGCTTCATGGCTAATGAAAGCACAAGCAAGGTAACCCCTTCCACTTCTCCTAATGATGAACTTTCCATGTATGAGTTAGGAGAAGCTTTTGTAGAATTATCACATAACTATGATTTTCTTAAGAAAAAGTATTTAAAAATAAAAAAGGAAAATGAATCTCTTAATCATCAAGTTTTTACTCTTTCTAAAGAAAAGGATGAATTACTTTTCACTCTTGTTTCCACTCAAAAGATTTTGACAAGTATAAGATTTCTTGTAAAGGCAAGTCTCCACAAATTGATTCTAATGAGATTACCATGCTTAAAAAAGAATAGACTCATTGGGAATTGTTTTAAAAAATTGTGAGTTTGATAAGAAGAAGATAGAGGCCATGTTTCCTAAGAAACAAGCCCCTAAGAAAAATGTTCACCATGCTCATGCTCATGTTCATACCACACAACCTTTACGTCGTGGCAAACCCCCAAAGCATGCTCACACTTCACACACACATCATGCATTCATGTATGGAAGAGTGTTCTCATGTTCACATTGTGGGCGGAAAGGACACTTAGCCAATTTTTGCTATGATAGACTAAGTGCATCTTATCATAATGTTTGGGTTCGCAACACTAACTTTCAAGGACCCAAGAAAATTTGGGTACCAAAGTCAACTATTCTGCTAAATGATGTAGGTACCATCCAAGGCCCAAAGACGTAGAGGATTGTGGTATCTTGATAGTGGTTGCTCAAGGCACATGACTTGGGACATCAACAACTTTGCAACCCTATCAAGATACCTTGAAGGTGGCACCGTCACCTTCGGAGATGATGCCAAGGGTAAAATCATCGGTATTGGTAATGTAAAACTCGGCACATCCTCTTTGATTGAGAATGTTGTTTTAGTTGATGGCCTCAAGCATAACCTCTTGAGTGTTAATCAACTTTGTGATAAAGTTTTGATGTAGTTTTTAATAATGTAGCTTGTAAAGTAATTGATAGAATTTCTAATACTTGTGTGTTTTCCGGTTTTCGTAAAAATAATGTTTATATGATAGATATGTCTAATATGTCTTGTAATATTACTTGTTTAAAAGCCCTCGATGACGACTCTTGGTTGTGGCATAGAAGATTAGGTCATATTTCATTTGACCACATATCTAGGTTAAACACAAAGAAAATGGTGAAAGGTATTCCTTATTTGAGTTTTGAAAAGGACCGAGTTTGTGACGCATGTCAATTTGGGAAACAAACTAAGTCTTCTTTCAAGTCAATTAAGGATATCATGACATCACGTCCTTTGGTTAATCCATATGGATCTTTTTGGCCCTACACAAACCAAAGTTTAAGTGGGAATAGATTTGCATTTGTTTTGGTTGATGACTTTTCACGGTTTACTTGGGTTTTCTTTCTTGAACAAAAAAATCAAGCTTTTTCATATTTCCAAACTTTTAAGAAAAGAGTTGAAAAAGAAAAAGATGTTTCAATTTTAAGAATAAGAAGTGATAGAGGAGGTGAGTTCATTAACCTACCCTTTACCACTTTTTGTGAAGAACATGGAATTAAGCATGAACTTTCTTGTCCTAGAACTCCACAACAAAATGGAGTAGTTGAACGGAAAAATCGAACTTTACAAGAGATGGCTAGGACAATGCTAAGTGAATATGGTCTACCACATTATTTGTGGGCCGAGGCCGTAAATACATCATGCTATATATCAAATCGTGTTTTCTTGTATAAAAATACTTCAAAGACTTCTTTTGAAATGTACTTTTCTAGAAAACCAAATGTTTCATATTTCAAAGTTTTTGGATGCAAATGTTTTGTTTTAAATACAAAAGATAATTTTGGAAAATTTGATGCTAAACCTTATGAGGCAATTTTTGTTGGGTATTCTAATACAAGTAAGGCTTATAGAATCTTCAATAAATCATCTTTGACTATTGAGGAATCTATACATGTTAAGTTTGAAGAATCTAACTTGTTTGTTAAGAATGTTGTAGAAATAGATGCTTTGGATGAAGGCTTGGAGAAAGTGACCTTGGAGGATACTACTACTATGGGAGACAAGCTAAAGATGATGAAAGAAGTGAAGCTCAAGTAGAAGAGGCTCAAGGAAATGAAAATCAAACAAATGAAGTGGAGCCTACTCAACAACTTCCAAAGGGTTGGAGATACAATCCTCATCATCCCAAGGACCTCGTCATAGGTGAAGTATTAAAAGGGGTAACCACTCGCTCTAAACTTCATGATTATTGTGGTCATTATGCATTCATTTCTCATGTTGAACCCAAGAACGTCCTCGAAGCCGAGGCCGATTCATATTGGTTGCTAGCCATGCAAGAGGAACTCAATCAATTTGAGCGCAACCACGTTTGGCACCTTGTTCCTAGGCCCCACGATAGACCAACAATTGGTACTAAGTGGATCTTTAAGAACAAGTTGGATGAATCGGGTAACGTTGTTAGGAATAAAGCTAGGTTACCTTCCAAGGTTACACTCAAATCGAAGAATCGATTTTGAAGAAACCTTTGCATCCGTTGCACGGCTTGAAGCCATACGGATGACACTAGCATTTGCCTCATATAAAGATTTTAAATTGTTTCAAATGGATGTTAAAAGTGCTTTTCTAAATGGTTTTATTGAAGAGGAGGTGTATGTTGAACAACCCCCCGGGTTTGTTGATCCTACACATCCGGATTTTGTGTTTAAATTAGATAAAGCTCTTTATGGTTTAAAACAAGCCCCTAGGGCTTGGTATGAAAGACTTTCTTCATTTTTAATTTCAAATGGTTTTAAGAAAGGTAAAATTGACACAACTTTGTTTACAAAACATGTAGAAAAAGACATTCTTATTGTGCAAATTTATGTTGATGACATTATATTTGGTTCTACTAATGAATCTCTTTGCCAAGCTTTTGAATCATGCATGAAGGATGAATTTGAAATGTCTATGATGGGGGAGCTCAACTATTTCCTTGGACTCCAAATCAAGCAAAGGACGGATGGGATCTTCATCAATCAAGCCAAGTACACAAGGAACTCATCAAAAGGTTCAGGCTTGAAGGATCTAAAGTAAGCAAAACTCCCATGGCAACAACTACTAAGCTTGACAAGGATGAACAAGGTAAAAGTGTAGACATTAAAGTTTATCGTAGCATGATAGGTAGTTTATTGTATTTGACGGCTAGTAGGCCGGATATCATGTTTTCCGTTTGTCTTTGTGCTCGCTTTCAATCATGTCCTAAGGAATCTCATTTAGTAGCGGTAAAACGCATTATTAAATACCTTAAGGGCACTATTGAAATGGGTTTGTGGTATCCGAAATCGGACTATTTGATATGAAGAGTTTTTCGGATGCCGACTATGCGGGTTGTAGGGTAGATAGGAAGAGCACAAGTGGAACATGTCAATTCTTAGGTAATTGTCTTGTATCTTGGTCTTCCAAAAAGCAAAATTCGGTAGCCCTATCAACCGCCGAGGCGGAGTATGTTGCGGCCGGAGCTTGTTGTGCACAAGTTCTTTGGATGAAACATACTCTCCTTGACTATGATTTACACTTTGATCATGTTAAAATATTTTGTGATAACACTAGTACTATTCACATGACAAAGAATGCAAATCAACATAGTAAACCAAACACATTGACATTAGGTATCACTTTCTTAGAGATCATTATGAGAAAGGTGATATTGATATTGATTATGTTTCTACCGATTTTCAACTTGCCGATATTTTTACTAAACCTCTAGATTATGCTAGATTTTCATTTATTTGTGGTGAGTTGAATGTTTGCATTATGGATTCTTAAATTTTTTTTATTTTGTTTGTTTAACCCTTTTTGATGTATGACAAAAAGGGGGAGAAAAAGTATGAGTTTGTTTGTTGTTTTGTTTGTTTATTTTGTTTGTTTATTATGTATATTTTGATGCATTTGATAAATCTATGTGTTTTGCATTTGAGTTTTTGACAAAACTATGTGTTTTCAATGCCTTATGTGTTTTTCAATGCCTTATGTATTTAGCTCTTCATTGACATTTTTGATACATATCATTATTTGAGGGGGCTTTCCAAGCTCTTCTTTCATTTGTGTTTAAATAACCTATATGTTTTGTCATCATCAAAAAGGGGAGATTGTTGGCCCAAGGTTACAATCACCCTTGTTTAGTGTGTTTTGATGATTACAAAACATATTAGTTATTTGTACTAATATTGTTTATTGTTTAAGTGTGTTTCAGGATTCTAACTCAACTAGAAGGACTCTTCCCTAAAGGAAGGTATTTTGGACTCAAGTCAACTCAATTTGGGCTCAAGAATCAAGTTTTGAAGATCATATGGTGAAAGCCCTCTTGAAGAACTTGAAGTCTTTAGAATCAATGTAAGAATAAATGTTAAAGTTTGAGTGTTGGATATTGGCTCTAGGATACACACACACAATTTGTTTTGTTAAAATGTGAGTCTTGTATTTAAGTTTTCATGTTTTAAAGTTTGTTTCATGCCTTAGTAGATATTTACATGACCCTAAGTTTTACAAAATAAATATCATGTTTAGATCATGTTTATATACTCCTACTAGCATGTTACTTAAGTTTGTTCAAACCCAAAACTATTTTACAAAATTTTTCTAAGTAAAAAATTACTGTTTTTTTCCTGTTTCAGGTTGACCGGCCGACCGGCCCGGTCGACCGGCGCCAGTGCCAGGACGTGCACATTTGTGCACGTCTGTCGGTCGACCGCCCCGGTCGACCGACTGTGAGCAGTTGCTCTCGGGTTTTTCTGGGTCGACCGGCCGGTCGACCGCCAGAAGACCCGAGCCAACGGCTCTTTGACCAGCTGAGCTGGCGGTCGACCGGCCCGGTCGACTGCCAAGCCTGCAACAGCCAACGGCTCTTTCCTCTTTTGTGCAATTCTGAAATATGTTTTTCCAGATTACTTTTGGCAGATTTTTTCAGGGTTTTCAGTTCTTTTTCAGAACAAATAAGCTCTAAATAAATTGTTTTAAACCTATTTTTCTCCCTATAAATAGAGGAGAAGACTCTCTTACAAAATACCAAGAAAATCCTCAAGTTTTCAAAGTTTTCAAAAGAGAAAAGAAAAGTGTTTAAGCTCTCCATTTTCAATTCTTTCTTGAGCTAGTTTTCAGTTGTGTTCCCTTGCAAAAAATCATCTCTACAACTGAGTTTTCTCACTACAATTCATAGAGCCAAAAATCCCTAACTCATTCTATAGTGAAGTTGTAAAAGAGTGAGAGTGTTGTAAAAGAGTTTGGTGATCTTGTTGTGATCACTCTTGTTCTTGTGATCTTCTTGTTCTTGTGGAGACACCTCTTCGGTAGAGGTTATTGTACTTGGTGGAGCTCGGTGCTCGGGTCTTCGGTAGACCGTTATAATCATCCTCGGTGGATAGTGGAAACCCTTCACGGAGGTGAAGGCGGGGAGTAGAGCGGTGGCTCGAACCTTGAAACAAATACTTGTGTTTGCGATTGTCTTTTGCTCTTGCTCTCCATTTTGCTTTTAATTGCTTTTAATTACTTGCTTGTGATCTTGTTTCTTTCCTTGTGCTATTACTTCAAGCTTGTAATACTTGTGATATCTTGTGTGCATTTCATCATTACATTTTATTCATACTTTGTTCGATCAATTCTCATACAACAAGGTTGCATTGCGCACCTCTAACCCATTCAAGGGGAATTGGGAGGAAGGAGTTCAGAACGTCTCACGGGTATTCGGCTCTTAGTCTTGTTTTGAGAGATCGTTGCATCATTCATCCATCTTAGTTTAAAAAGATTGTTAGATTAGCAATAACACCTATTCATCCCCCTCTAGGTGTTTTTCACCAGTGAAATCGTCCTTTAAAACATGTCAAAATGTCGGCGATGCGCACAATCAATATTCATGGTTCCAGCAAGAAGGAAGGGCCAAAGACCAATTCTCTTCGGACGAATTGAATCCGAACCAATGAATCATGAAGAATCAGAAAGCGAGCAGGAATCCCCTCAGTTCGGTCATTATGAGCCAAAGGTACTCAGAATGATGAAAAACATGGGGTATGATCCAACCAGCAGACTCGGGTTAAACTTCGGCAAAGGAAGGAGAACGCTACTTCGATCATTTGTGCCAAAAGGAAAGGCACCCGATTATTATCATCAACTTGCAGGGGGTTGGGCTATGTATCAACTCCGGCTCCATCAGCCTCTGATTCTCAAGAATCATCAGGTCACGATTACTCTTCAGCACGTCATCATGGGAGTCAGATGCTAGTGTCGGCAACATCTTCGGGGGACTTTCAGTGAACATGGTTTCAACAAGCCACCTGGAAGACGGAGATGAAGAAATGATCCAATCCGATACAGATCCTTGAATCAAACATTTAAATACTCTTTGGGATACCCGCTTTGAGCAGCGCGAGCCACCCACAGAAGACAAGATTGTTCAGATCAATCTGGGGGATGAGGCTAATCCTAAGCCCATCTTCATAAGCGACGGCCTGTCACCGTCGGAGAAAAAGGATCTAATATCTCTTGTTCAAGAGTATAAAGATGTCTTCGCTTGGAATTACGAAGACATGCCTGGACTTGATCCTCAAGTGGCTATGCACCGCCTCAACATCAATCCGGACATAAAGCCTGTCAAGCAACAGCAGCGACGGTTCCGACCAGAGATAATGGAGGCGATTCAATCAGAAGTCAGAAAGCTTATAGATTCTGGCTTCATCAGGGAAGAGCAACATCCCGATTGGGTAGCCAATATCGTTCCCGTTGCTAAGAAAAACGGAAAGATCCGGATCTGCATCGATTTTCGTGATCTGAACGAGGCCTGTCTCAAAGACGAATTCCCATTGCCAATCACAGATGTTATGATTGACAATACTTGTGGATTCGAACGAATGTCCTTCATGGACGGGTTCTCAGGATACAATCAAATCAAAATGTATCCTGACGACGAAAAGTATACCTCTTTCAGGACACCACTGGGGGTATACTGCTATACCGTCATGCCCTTCGGACTGAAGAATGCGGGGGCAACATATCAAAGGGCCATGAACGCCATTTTCCACCGGCAAATGCGCAGAACGGTGGAATGTTATGTTGACGATATTGCGGTGAAAAGTCGCGCTAAAGGTGATCACATAGCTGATCTAAAAGTTGTCTTCGACATCATGCGGGTCCATCGTTGAAGATGAACCCTACCAAATCCTTCTTGGGGGTGGCCAGCGGCAAGTTCCTAGGGTTTGTAGTGACTTCCACAGGAATTCATTTAGATCCGGAAAAGATTCGCGCTATCCAGGAGATGCAACCTCTTAGAAATCTCAAGGAACTCAAGGGATTGCAAGGACGATTGGCGTACATCCGCAGGTTCATCTCAAACCTTTCCGGAAGATGCCAACCCTTCGCTAAATTAATGAAGAAGGGTGTTTCGTTCATTTGGGATGACGCTTGCCAACAAGCATTTGAGGAAATCAAGCACTACCTCACCCAACCACCAGTCCTTGCAGCCCCGATATCCGGAAAACCTTTCCTGGTATACGTTCGAGCAATAGATCATTCTTTGGGAGCTCTACTAGCCCAGAATGATAATCAAGGACGAGAAAAAGCGATCTACTATCTGAGTAGAACAATGATCGGAGCCGAACATCGGTATAATCCGATCGAGAAGGAGTGTTTGGCATTAGTGTTCGCCATTCAGAAAATGCGACACTATCTGGTAGGCCAAACCATAAACGTCATATCAAAAGTCAACCCCCTGAGGTTACTTATTACTAAGCCTTCATCATTGAACGGCCGGCTGGCAAAATGGGCCATATTGCTATCCCAATATGAGATGCACTTTTTATCACAAAAGGCTATTAAAGGACAAGCGGTGGCGGATTTCCTGGCTGAGCATCCGGATCCGAGGGCAACCAAATTTTACGATGATCTCCCAGATGAGGTCGCTGAAGCCTGCCAGACCCAGACATCCTTTGAAAGGCAGGTATGGCAACTTTTCTTTGATGGTGCATCAAGAACAAACCCAAAAGGACACCTAGTAGCAGGAGTAGGAGTAGTACTCGTCTCCCTACAGAACTATGTGATTCCTCGGGCTGTCTCATTAACTGAGCCGTGTTCCAACAATATGGCGGAGTACAATGCTCTTTTGATTGGGATGCAACTCGCCGATGAGATTGGCGTTAAAAATCTCGAGGCATACGGCGACTCCAAACTCATCGTTAGCCAGGTTTGCGGGGAATACGAAGTCAGACATGAAGACCTAGTACCCTACTACAACGCAACTATCCACATGGCCGAGAGGTTCACGAACTTCTAAATCGATCATGTACCGCGCAGGCAAAATGCGCATGCAGATGCACTCGCATCCCTCGCGGCCTCCTTAGCTCTTCCAGCTGGGGCAATGGAGAAGATATTCGTCTACAGCCACGACCTGTATTGCCCGAGAATTGCTCTTGAGGATTACCAGGAGCCAACAGGATATTCTCAAAGCAAAGAAGCGCTGGAATTGTCAACCGGTCCAGAGCCTAGAGACTGGCGATTCCCCTACATTGATTATGTCCTATATGGCATCTTGCCTGAGGATACCAAGGAAGCGGCTGCCATTCGAAGGAAAGCCCCCAAATACTACTATAATGCGATTACGCGAACACTGTATCGTCGATCGCATGACGGGATCTTGCTTCGCTGCCTTTCACAAAAGGAGGCACAGGAGGTATTGAAAGAAGCCCATGACGGCATGCGTGGAGCCCATCAACCTGGCCCAAAACTTGCATACCGACTCCAAAGGTTGGGATATTATTGGCCCAAGATGATCGCTGACGCCATCACCTATGGCAAAAGATGTCACGCCTGCCAAGTACATGGCGATTTCATCCATCAAGCACCAGGCTACCTTCACTCCACGGCTTCTACTTGGCCATTTGAAATGTGAGGAATGGATGTGGTTGGCCCTATCAGCCCGCCGTCATCAAAAGGACATCGTTTATTTTGACAATAACTGATTACTTCTCCAAATGGGCTGAGGCCATTCCTTTGAAGGAGGTGAAGTCTTCTGATGTGATCAAGTTCGTGAAGCATCACGTCATTTACCGTTTTGGGGTACCTCGGCGAATTGTCCATGACAATGGACCCCAGTTCATCAGCCAGGCTTTCTAGAGATTCTGTGCCAAGTTCAGAATCCAGAGTGTGTCCTCAACGGCATACTACCCCGCTGCTAACGGCCTCGCAGAAGCTTTCAATAAGACCATCGGCAAGCTTCTCAAGAAATTCGTCTCGAAAAGTCAACGTGATTGGGACGATAAGCTGGGTGAATGCTTATGGGCTTACCGCACAACTGTGCGAACCCCGACTAAAGCTACACCATTTTCTTTGGTATATGGGTGTGAAGCCGTGCTTCCACTGGAAATCCAAATTCCATCTCTCCGCGTCGCCTTGACAGCAGAGATGACAACAGAGGAGAAGCACCGACAGCGACTTTAGGAATTGGAGGCCTTGAATGACAAACGTCTGCAGGCCCAACAACAAATCGAGCTTTACCAGCTCGAATTACCAGAGCCTTCAACAAGAAAGTCAAAATGCGAACTTTCAAGAAAGGCGACCTTGTCTTAGCCGTCAGAAGACCCATGGTGATGACGCACAAGACGAAAGGAAAATTCCAACCCAAATGGGAAGGATCATTTGTAGTAGAGTCAGTTTACTCAAATGGATCATATCGCCTCATAACTTCAAATGGCGATACACTCATGATGCCTATCGATGGCAGATTCTTGAAGAAGTACTATCCTTAATAGTACTCCTCCTCCGATCAAGTTCAAAATTACACCTCTGATCAAAACAAGAAGAGCTTCTTCATTAATATCCGACGCCTCCGACGGCTAAGGATAGAGGAAAATGTTGGCCTTTAAGCCCAACATAAGTCTTCGACAACTCATCATGCTGAGGGGATAGCATGGCTAGCCCAACTCAAACGGTAGTTGGTAAACGCACATCAAACCCGTTGACAGCTGAGGATTTGCTAAAAATCCTAAGGGACATACTCCCCTTTGATCCGACGCCTCCAACGACTAAGGATAGAGGAAAATGTTGGCTTTTAAGCCCAACATAAGTCTTCGACAACTCATCATGCTGAGGGGAATAGCATGGCTAGCCCAATTCAAACGGTAGTTGGTAAAGGTACCTCAAATCCGTTGATAGCTGAGAGTTTGCTAAAAATCCTAAGTGGACTCGACTCCACTCTCCCCTCCAAAATCCCTTACCAATTCTCATCCACGGAATGGTAGGTCTACAAAACACAGTCGTTGCCAAGTTAACACTATACCTCTGGCACTTCAAACTCCACTTGTCAATTCTCATCATAGAATGGCAAGCCTTCGAAATTGCTCATATCGCAAATCCAAATTTGTCAAGTTAATACTATACCTCTGACATTTTTAAACTCCACTTGTCAATTCTCATCAATGGAATGACAGGTCCTCAAACTGCTCATATCGCAAGTCAATTTCTGTCAAGTTAATACCACACCTCTGACAAATTACTGTTAAGTTAACATTATACTTCTAAACAGTACATCGAGTTTCTGTTAAGTTAACATCACACCTCTGACAGTCACCTTTCTTCAGACTTCCATATCGAAGCTGAAAAAGACGAAGTTAAGTTTAACACTACACCTCTAGCATCCAGGTCATCGCCAAGTTCAACAATACACTTCGGCCATGACTTTCCCTCGGACTTCCTTGTCAAAGTCGAGATGACTAATGCCAAGTTCAAAATTACACCTCTAGCATTACCCTCATTGTCAAGTTAAACATTACACCTATGACAATGACACTTTCAGTTTTCCCAAATGAAAGCTGAAATGCTTCTGAGTCAAGTTAACATCACACCTCTGATTCACATTCTTGTCAAGTTAACATCACACTTCTGACAAGACAACTTTCAACCCGTTAAGTTAATATCACACCTCTAGCGGTAAAGACTTTCCTAGATCCCCGCGGATCTAGCCTCACTTGTTATTCTCCTCAACAGAACAACAAGTCTACCTAAAAACATTGTTAGGTTAACATTACACCATTAACAATGTTTTCATCAACTCTCCAGTTGAGCTTAAACCTTTGATAAAAGCTCACCTTTCCTGGGGGTACCAATTCAACCTGTTACTTTCTTTTATAAAGTGGCAGGTCCACCAAAAATCATTTTATCCTTGTCAAGTTAATATTACACCTCTGACAGTATTGTGGGGTTCCTGAAATAGGATCTTTCTCCACAAAATTTGACTTGTTAAGATTATCATCATACTTTTGACAAGCCAAGATTCTTTGCTTCTATGCGTCTGACTAAAAAGAAAAAGAGAGTTCAAGACGATAGAAGAAACAAAAAGAAAAGTGTCACTTTTATTTATATCCAGGCATATGAAAGTAATACAAAACGCTCTCTTATACAATGAGATTGAGTGTTACAGTTAAGGAGTACAAAGAAGTCCCTCTCTCTCTCTCAGAGGTTGCACTCACTCCACAAAGCTGCATACAATTCCAAGTACAGGATGTTTGGAAGGGCACCAAAGTAGGATCGGACATTGTGGCAACGATCAGAAGCTGGTTGCACCACGATGCATGATGTAAACATCGAAGAAGTCTCTGGTTGACTAAGAACAATGGTGTTTCTTGAGGTCGAAAGGTAGCAGAATCCTCCAATCCTGCCGGACCATCTGAAGTGGGGGTGTGATCCTTCGTTGATGAACATCTCTTCCGCCAGAAGGTCGTCCAGTGAGCATGGAGTTTCCTCGATGTCACTTCTGGGGTAAGAGAGGAGGTTTTAAGACCTCACAGGGGATGCTACCCACCACTAAATCCACCGCTACCCCCCGCCATCCTCACTCTGACCATGCCATGCCAAGAAGCATAACTGGTGCATTGAATCCAAAGAGATCTTGGCGAGGGTCCGGTCCCCATCTCCTGAAGATAGGAGTCATGACTTCTTCTCCTGTGGTCGACTATCGACCAAGTTCGCTGGCTGATATATTCTCCCATGGGCCCGGCGAACATGAAAAAGGATGATCAAGCCTACCTGCAAGAAGCAACAAAATTAGAAGATCTGAAGCTTAGTATACTCCAACAGAAAGACTAAGTGACAGACACAGCTATTGCTGAGGACTTCAGACGCAGGAATGACCCGCGCAGCGAACATCTGCAGCGGCAGAAACAAACGCGGTCAAAACTGTGATATACACAGAATTCAGACGCAGTCTCATTTTGCATCCGCACTTAAAGGACGAGACGCAAAGAGAATCAGACGCGAGAATTGCCATCTCCCTGTTGGATGAACAGGGTTGCCAGATTCAGGCCTGAGACCTCCAGTCTAAGTTGAGATTCTCCTAAGTTGACAGCCTCAAGACGCGAGCTCCATATGCAGAGCCTGCGCCCAGGTATCTAAATCTGCTATACTGGCGTCCAGAGAAGTTTAAGTCGATGGCGCAAATTCCAGAAAAGGAATGCACCAACTAAGACTTCATCCAGATGATAATATATCTTTAAGAGATATGAAAATTCAAACCTGGCCGGGTTAAAAATGTCATGGCAAACCAAGAAGGCGTACCCGCAGAGGCCTCTATTAAGAGTTGAACTCTCTGCATCGAAGCGCGGACATAAAAGGTGCTTAAGGAGACGCTTTCTGTTATTGAAATCACTTGACAGTAGTAATCTTCTGAAGAGACCAAACAGAAGCATGAAAGCTCTGGGTCATCTTCATCCATGGAGGCAAGCCTCTGGAAAAGTCCTTGAAGGGAGAAGATGGAGTCCCTCAGTGCACTCGCTGTCAAAAGAAAACAGTCCAAGTATGGGACTGCTAAAGGAAGGGAGTAAGCCCTATTTATAGGCAGCCCATGATAACCATAATTAATGGTTCATCAATTAGAACTGTCGGCCTTAATGACCGCACGACTGTCAAAGCCCAATGGAAGGCTGACGCGTGGAGCGTCGCTTCGAGAAACATCGAAGACACTGGTCTCCAACCACCAGCGCCGGTTTGGCATTAAAAGGCATTAACGCCTAGGCCAGTTGAAGAACCGACGCGTGGACAACCGCTTCGGGAAACAACGGACGATGCGGGTTCCCAATCGTTAACGAAGACTTGACGTTTGAAAATCTCGCGGGATCTTTATGTCAGGCTGCACTTAACGCCTGGGAAGTTGCACCAAACGCAGATGTGAGAGCTGCGTCCAGAGGCTCGCGCCTCTTTTTCAAATAGTGGCGTTCTCCTTCATTCAAAGTTAGAAGACCTTCGCGTCTCTTGGATGACTCAAAGTTGCTCCGCGTCTCTCGGACAACTCAAGGTTGCGTTCATCAACAAAAGGGACTCATTCTGGGGGTCTCAGTGGGAAAGCACATAAAGCTGCGTCCTGAAGCTTACATCTTCAGCAGAGAAGGCCTATCACCTTCACAAGTGCCTTGGAGCTGCGTCTACATGAATGATGATGGGTCTTGCACCGAGTCTCAGCGTCACGTTCCTGACTGCGTCAATTTTAAGGGGCGTAAGACCACATTCTTAAGGTACCCTGAACTCTGCGTCTGGATAAAGTTAAGGATTGCGGCCAGTTAATCACACTCGAAGCGGCGTCCTTCGCGTCCGCTTGAACCGCGTCTTCACTGGCAGGTCAGAATCGCATGCCGCAGAGCCGCGTCTCTTTTTATGAATCGACTGCGTTCCATCAAAAGAACTTAGTTTTACCTAAGTTCAGTATTCACAGTCAGTAAGGGAGCACAACCAAAAAATATGATTGAGAGGTTGGATTCATCTACAGCGAGGCAATGAAGGTGGAACAAAAATTTTAACAACTTTTATTATTCAAAAAATGATAAAAGTAGATACAAACACTCTTGGTAAATAGAGTGCCCTTTCTTTTACAAAAAAAAGAAGGCTAAGAGTCCTGGTTCGCCAAAGAACGGATTTGTTCTCTAAGGCGATGTATCTCATGTTGACGCGCCTTCTCAGTTTCTATGAGAGCCTGGGCCCGTAGCTCCTCCTCGGATAAAAATCTCTTCGCAGCCAGCTGCATTCGTAGGGATTCCAGCTCGGAGGAATTAACAGAGAGATTTTCCTCAACTTGCGCCTTGGTAGCCTCTAATTCCGCTAGCCTCTTTTCAGAATTGGCCAACTTCTGTTCATTTATAGCAATCAAGGCCTCAGCTCTGGCTATGGTAGCTCGAGCGTCGAGGATAACTTGCTTCGCAGCCTGCATGACCATCTCGGACTCCTTTGACTTCCCAGTTAGCTTTCGATGGTCAGCCTGGAAACATTAGAGAAGACGGGTCCTTTCAGCTATCCTTTCTTCCATCTTCCTTCGCTCTTGCTCTTGAGCAGCAAGGAGCCTGGTCAGAGTTTCCTGGGCCTCGTGAAATGAGCCAGCATTCTCCAGGGATCTAAGCTCTTTCAAGTCATGTCCCAACTGCTCCACCAGCAGCACACACGCCTTGGCTGGTGAAGGGCCTCTGGCTAAATTGATGTTCTCAACTAGATTTCTGAGAAACATTCGGGCGAATTCGAAGGAGCTATTCCCAGATAGGATGAGATCAATACATGATCGCATGGAGGCAAAGAACTGCTGCACCACTTGGCGCGCCAGCTCCCCCATGGTATCACCGCCTGGGAAGAATTCCGCTGAAGTGCTCCCCGATCCCCTTTCCATCACGGGGCGAGGGATGTAAACTAATTCTTCTGGTACAGGAATCGGGCTAACGACAGGTGCGGCAGAAGCAAGGGTAACCCCCGTGCTTCTAGGGCTATTGCATCTGTAGAAACCTCCATGGCGGATGAAGTAACAGCAAGCCCGACCTCTTCAGGGTCCTTGGCCGAGGTCTGAGCTGCACGGCCTCCCGAGTAGGCACTGACCGCCAAGTCTCCTACCTGAGCTTCCTCAGTGCCCTCTGCAAATTACAAAGAATATCAGCTACGACAGTAAAAGGAAAATATTCAAAATATCAATATTTCCTTACCTGGCTGAGGGCCCAAAGATGGCGAGTTCTTAGGTGAATCCTGCAGGGTGGAGGTCTCCCTGACTTCGATGGTGGCCCTCTCTTGAGGCATCACAGTAATAGGAGCCTCAACTCTCTCCTGCTGGGCCAGCTCCTGTATTATCTCCTCAATCTGGGAGGAAGTGGCGGCCTTGCTAACCACGACCAACCCTGCGATATGAAGCCAAATGAAAAAGAAAATGTCAAAATCCTTTTCCTAGTTAAAAGGATAAGTTAGGCAAAAAGAGTACCTTCAGCAGCTTTAGCAGGAATGACTATCGCTGGTGGTGACGCTGTCACCGGCTCACACCCATATATTTCCTCCTCCGAGATATGTGAGAATTTACTCGGATCAGGAGGAGCGGGTTCATCGCCAAAGTCGACCTCATCGCCTGAATCATACCCTTCTTCTTCAGATGAAGAAGACGATAGTGCAACGCGAGAAGCCTCGGCAACCGGGGCCTTGCCACCAAATACCCCAGTGGTAGGGCTGGGGTCAACTACCCGAGGACTGGGGATTAATACAGTAGGGGACCCAGGCTGTTGTGCCTCATCCCTCCTCTCATGAGCTGAGGAAGACCCAGGCTGAGTTGAGACCCCTGGAATCTCAACATCACCTCCGCTCATTATGTTGACTTCAAGTTGCTCAGCCTCGTCAGCAGCGGTGGGTTTGTCAGCGAACTCCCCTTCCTCTAAAATCCTGGGGCCCTTGCTGCGCAACCCACGGGTACGGACTAAGGAGGCGTCATCCTCATCTTCCGTTTCTTCCCTCTGTTCCTCAACACCAGAAGGGATGTCTTCGGACGGAGAAACTGCGGCCGCCAAGTCTCTCCGGACCTTCTTGGGGGTAGGCTCAACAGTGGAAGTAGAGCCTTGAGGACGCTTACGCGCCACCTGTCGACCCTTTGCCGCTCGCGGCTCCTCCCTTGATACCCTTCTGGTCTCCTTCAGAGCCTTTTGATACTCCTCGACGCCTCGTGAGCGTTTGTTGGACCCCAACTTTGCCTCGTAAGATGCATTGATACTCTCGATGCATGAGTACTCCAGAGCAAAGTCAGGCGTTTGGTTGGCTTGGAAATACCAGGTACAGAAGCTAAGGCTTGTACAGCCTTTCGGTTCCTTGGGGGGCAGACAAAAAAGTGTTTCCGTCCCTCCAGTCACACTATAATACCAAGCCCGAGCACCTTCAAACAAGTTCCCACTGAAGGCGAGTCGAGCATTGGGGTTACCGACATACAATTGATCATAGCCGAACTGTCGGGCGAAGCGATTTGGCATGTACGGCTCGATCGTGCACGAATTCCCTTGTCGGAAAAGCACATACCCAGGCCGAATATTGACCAACCACCAGAAAGCTCCCGATGACAACCTCGTGAAGTTATCTGGGCCCACGAAGTCAGCAAGTTTATCCCCGAAAGATGCACCAGCAATCTCAGGGAAGCAGCGATTGAGCTGGTAGTTCGAAGCAGCTAGAATGCACTTCCGAATGAAATACATATAAGTATTACACCAGCTTGAACCCTCCAACCGCTGTACGAAAGGGGTAAACCCCTCACTCCAAGATACCGGCGTCATCAGGGAGGGACAGTGCATAACGTACCAAGCCATTAGGTACGTGTAGGGAAGTTCAACCCGAGGGTTGGGACGTTTTACCGTCGGCCTCCCCTCTGAGTCAACAATCGGCTCACCCTGGGAGTCGACAACCTTCTCTACCCTGCACAGACTCTGGGTTAAGGCCCGCAACCCGCTTTGAATACCGGCCGCTATGGCCGGGAGGAGGGCTATGGGCCTACCATAAGCCAGGAGCACCGCCGGGTACACTACGTCGGCAACAATCACTTCATGAGGCAGTGTCGGCACCACACAGTGCTTCAACCACAACATTAAGAAGCCCGCCAGCAGTGCTCGATTGGAGATAGGGGTCCGGGCCTGATGATGGAAACTTTCGAAAACTGTGTCGGGTTCAAAAGTATCCTCGTTCGACTCCGTGGTGTAGGAGTCTACAGAAGCCTAAATCCTATCGGCAATCTCCTCGTCGGAGCTGGGAGCCAGTCGGGTCACTGGATGGTCTTTCTGATTGACGCCATTAAACAAGTAGCTTGCCCAAGACAGCTGCTTGACTCCCCTCGCCCTCCAAGAGGTTATTTGGCCGCAAATGTGAAAGTGACATAACACCTCCCAATAAGTCTCGTACACCCGAGGAGACTCTTTCTTCATAAGGTGAAGCTCCTCAGTGGTCGGGACGTATTCCTCATAGGGAGAGTCCCCCATTACCAGCCCCGAGACTTCGTACAACTCGTGCAGGGCAAGACCCATCTCTCCGACTGGAGTGAAGAATGTCCCCGTCAGAGGATTGTAACGCTCCAGGATCCCAAAGAAGTTTTGAGAACTTGGTGGAATACCATACTGCACGGCCCTGACCGCCTGATACAATTTCACATGCTCCAACAGGCCTCCAAGATCGGCAAGGACGAAGCTCACCATCTTACCCCACCAATACTTCTCAGTGGAATGGATCCACCCGGGCGCACGGAAGTCGACCGAAAAATCACCCCCCACTTTCATGAATGCATTGAGAAAGGTGGTGCCGAGTTTAGGAGTTTCTCCTACTGGGTGATCGGTCCTCAACAGCCCGGGAAACAGGCTGAGAGCCTCCTTATTATGATCAGCATGATATACCTTCTTGGAGCCTAGGTTGCCGAGAGTAATCTCAGGGACAGGTCGGGAAAGCTCCCATGTCAGTTTTCGAGGGATGAACATGTGCTGGAGATAAGATAGTGGGTACATCCTCTCCATGTTTGGAAGAAAGAACCTTCTATCCCCTATCTGACGGAGCCATCTATAATCTCCGTCATGCAGAGAATAGCCGCCCTCGCTAATATGGTCTCCAAAGAAGAAAGCAGGCTTCTCCATCGGAGGGCGAGCATTCGTTGTGAATGCCGCGTCAGTCATAAGCTCCCGAAAGGTTGCCGCGTCAACATTGGAGAGCCTCTCCCTTCGCTCCTTCGACTTGTCGGCAGTCACAGGAGCAGTCCTTTACAGCACAAAGGTTAAATCACGGTCAGCACCACCTATGTGCCCGAAGTGGCGCTTCTTGGAGAGTGGGCTGGAAGAGTGTTGCACTGCATAAGAAAATGACACTTGATCAGAAGCATAAACAAAAATGATTAAGTGTCTATAATTCAGACCCAGAAGAGATACTGGACGCAGAAATTGTCAAAATCCGCGTCCAGCCTGAGAATCTGCGTCCAGACATGAGGATACGCGCCCAGACATGAGGACCCGCGCCCAGACATGAGGACCATAAGGCCAGCAGGGAGTCTACGTCTTCGAATCCAAGACTTACGAAAAATATCTAAGTACTTGGACTCGATGCAAGATTCATAAAAAACCAGCGTCTGATACCACAGAACGCAAGAATCAAGTCCGCGTCCGGATCTTTCATAATTAGAAACATTCTAAGTGATGACTCCGGAACGCAAGGCTTACTGGCGCCCTATGTTCAACAAACAAGTACATCCTCAAGCGGATATAGGGTCATCAAACCCGCGCCTTGTTTGTTAACTCAAAGACCGCGTCTGGGAACCAAGCACGGTTTCGAATCCACGTTGGCGGTTCTCTTTCAAAGAAGGGATTTTTAAGGTTATAAGAACTCCATAAACCCCTCTAATGGCGAAGATCAAGCCTGATGGCGTTATACCTGAGATAGGGGCTTCCTGCATGGAGGAACCGCCCCTTTGGGCCTCAGTAACGACCGCCTTCGATGATGAAGCAGTTCGCTTGGCCTTGGGTGCCATTGCGAAGCAAGAATCTAATGCTAGACGGAAGAGCAGAAAACAAAGAGAACCTTTTCTCAAAACCCTAGCAGATGCACCCGAAGACGAAAGAGAGACTAATGAAGGCTCTCTCGATGACTGGTGCCATTTATAGGCCCAGTGATTCGCAAAGATATGCGGCGCTTGGCTCGATTAACTCAGCATCAAATCATTTCTTGACGCGTGGACAGCGCATTTAATACAGCGCGAAGTTCGTACGCCAAAAAACAGATGTCCCTTCGGCTCCACAGGACACGTGGCAGTACACTCATGGCATGGCACGGATTCGCACTCAACAGCCGCGCCTCTCCAATGGACGCATCCCTTTAGCACGGCCATAGTTGTGTCCAGAAAGTTGCGTCTTTACTCGAAAAAAAGATGCGTCTCTCCGAAAGTTCGCATCCTTCCAATCCGGCCTAACATCGCGTCTGCCTTGTGGAATATCAGTCGCGTCTTTAAAGCAGTACTATCCCTGCGTCTCAAAAGAGCTGGCGTTTAGTCCTTGCTTCTGCAAATCAGTTCAACAGTACACTGGCACAAGCAGACGACCGTCACTCCTGGCTTTAAAGTGCACCCACGACAGACTTAAAGCAATCGGGGAGGTTTAGACTGTGCATCTAGACACTCAACACGATTAACTTTGGTGGCTTCAAAGAGTTCCACAGTACACTCACGAAAACTATACTCCAGATAAGATCAAACCCGAAGCATTGACAGTCCAGTCACAAGGATGAGCTCAGCTGGAGTCCAAAGTATTTCGAAATCCGTCCTACTTAACTGCGGAATGTCGAAAACTTTGGAGGGGGTTCTGTAGGCTGTCTAAAATCACCAAAAGACAAGCCATTAAAAAGCAGAATTCCAAGTTCTAGGCGCGAGGGTCGAAACCCGCGTCTTAGCAGCACCAAGGAGCGAGGGTCGAAACCCGCGTCTCAGCCGCACCAAGGCGCGAGGGTCGAAACCCGCGTCTCAGCCGCACCAAGGCGCGTGGGTTGACACCCACGTCTCAGTTGTAACCGTCCCGGTTTTGGGGCCAATCACGGCCCACATAACGGGAAGGTTAGTCCCCATTATGGAGTGTTTTTAGGAGGCACGTATGCCCCTGAAACCCCTATAAATAGCCCTGTCGCTATGAAGAAGGGATTGAATTTTCGATCAGAGGATTTCTGAGAGAAAAGAGAGAGAGATTTAAACCCTTCAGAAAACTTGCTGTGTTCAAGTTGCTCTTTGCCTATCTTCTCTTTGAGAGTTTTGGTAGACAGAGCTGAGTTACTCCATCTACCATCTGAAGAGGAGATCCCTAGAAGGTCTCGACGGTCACCCGGTCAACGGAGAACAAGATTCACTCTCCACCGCCACTTGAAGAACCCAGCCTTAAACAAAGGGAGGATTCAAGGCTCAACATCCTCCCTCCCTTGTAATCGGAAGACTGATTTGTTGTAATCTTCTATCCAATCAAAAGAATTTTGCAATTTGATTTCCTCTTTTCTGACGCATACAAGAGATGGCGTTCTATAGGCTGTCTAAAAATCACCAAAAGACAAACCATTAAAAAGCAGAATTCCAAGTTCTAGACGTGAGGGTCGAAACCCGCGTCTCAGCAGCACCAAGGCGCGAGGGTCGAAACCCGCGTCTCAGCCGCACCAAGGTGCGAGGGTCGAAACCCGCGTCTCAACCGCACCAAGGTGCGTGGGTTGACACCCGCGTCTCAGTTGTAACCGTCCCGGTTTCGGGGCCAATCACGGCCCACATAACGGGGAAGGTTAGCCCCCATTATGGAGTATTTTTAGGAGGCACGTACGCCCCTGAAACCCCTATAAATAGCCCCGTCGCTATGAAGAAGGGGTCAAATTTTCGGTCAGAGGATTTCTGAGAGAAAAGAGAGAGAGTTAAACCCTTCAGAAATTTGCTGTGTTCAAGTTGCTCTTTGCCTATCTTTTCTTTGAGAGTTTTGGTAGACAGAGCTGAGTTACTCCATCTACCATCTGAAGAGGAGATCCCTGGAAGGTCTCGACGGTCACCGGTCAACGGAGAACAAGATTCACTCTCTACCGCCACTTGAAGAAACCCAGCCTTAAACAAAGGGAGGATTCAAGGCTCAACATCCTCCCTCCCTTGTAATCGGAAGACTGATCTGTTGTAATCTTCTATCCAATCAAAAGAATTTTACAATTTGATTTCCTCTTTTCCGACGCATACAGCCGTACACGTTTGTCGGACGACCGGGCGGTCGACCGGCAACCCTAGCAGTCGACCGGGTGGCACTAGCTGGTCTCGTTTGAGATATGTCGACCGGGTGGTCCACTGACGCAAACGATTAGTTCAATCTAACAGAAATACTAGTTGACCGGGTAGTCGACCGATGTTCTGGCACAACTACAGTAACGACTAGTTTTTGAAAAATTATTTCTTTGAATTTTCTCCAATGAGTATATTTACTTTTTTTGGGTCTAATCTCTCTTTTAATGACCTGATAGGCTCTCCTAACTGTGTTTTATCATTTGCCTACATACAGAGTTCATTTATCGAGGATAAAAAATAATTAGTTTTTGAAAAATATTAGAAAATCAAGTTTATTCAAGAGAAAAGATTTCAAGTTTTCTTGCTTCAAGTGCTCTCATTTCAAAACTAATTTCTGCAAGTTTTCAGCTCTTAAATTAATTCATTTCAACTGATTTTCTCTTTCACAAACTTCTTGAGCTTCATATCACATCAAAATGTTATAGGAAGTTGTAAAAGAGGACTGTTGTGATCTTTGTGCTCACCAAGAGCTTGTAAACCTTATTAGCTTTGTGCTACCTCTTGTGTAGGGGATTGAGAGTTAGAGTTGTGTACTCCGGTCTATTGTAGACCTTATAGTTCTTTCGTGGAGTCTCCTTTGCGGAGAAATCCTTAATGGATAGTGAAATCCTTCACGCGGTGAAGGCAGGGATGTAGAGCTTGGTGCTCGAATCTCGAAATAAATCTTTGTGTCTGCGATTACTTTCTCTCTTAGTCTTACTCTAATTTTAATTGCTTGCAGTTGTGTTTCTGCTGGTATTCATATCTAACATCATTCAATCTTGTCAGTTTTCACTCTCTAAATCAAGAAGACAATTGAGCACCTCAACTCATTGTCTAGAGGAATATAGAGGAGAAGTTCTAGATCCCTTCATAGGAAATTCGGCTTCACTTCTTAATTTGAGTTAACCGTTTGCATCATTCATATTATTAATTGTTACATTTCCGTATTTTGACCATTAGATTAGCATTACACCTATTTACCTCCCTCTAGGTGTACCTTTAGAGAGGGTATGAAAGAGAAAGTTAGGCTGAAATACATTCCACCTTCCTTCCATCAATAGTTACTAGACAAATAGAATAGGTTAACTCAAGAAAATAAGTCAGCCATCAATTACATATCAAGGTTTGATGAATACTTGAATCGGTGCAGTGCCATCAAGTAGAGTCTCTCGAATAAACCCTATCTCAGTTTAGGTCAGGTCTTGGGAAGGACTACCACTGAGAGCTCATATATAACTCCCGATCCTGTAGATGTGGAGACGTTACTGCGACGTATATACGTAGGTCAAAAATACCTCACATATATACACTAAGAATTAGTACAAGTAAGAATCAGAGTACGAAAGAACATGCTACATTATGCATTCCAATATATGAGTACAATTACAAAGTTATCATAGGATGTGATGTAATACACAAGAATATTACATCACCGATAGGCACAAATATGAGAATATAAAGAGATATACAGGTATGAATAGTACTAAAGGTGCTCACGAGTCACAAAAGAAAAACTCGAGAACCGAGCATGGGGCTTGGAAGGATAGGGCCTCAGACGGTCTGCTGATGATCCACGCTTTCACTACACATCTCTGATCAGCAACTGGGAGAATCCTCAAGCTCCAAGCTCTCAAATCTGGACATGCAGATCCCAGGGAGTCAGGACTCCCCAACGAGTAGTATGATGAATGTCAAGTGGCGTGCAGGGTCAAGCACACATGAATCGATAAATCCAAGTCATAAGCATGTATAGAAAATAGTGTCATGGGCACAGACATACAAGAGCAGGCAAGAAGGCGGTAAGTAAAGTAAATGTGGTAAAACCACTTATATAAGCTCAAATTACTGATCCGTTAGGTTAGTACGTTAAAGGAATAATCCAAACAAGAAAACCCTCATTTATATACCTTACACCTCACGTCATAGTATCATGATTTCATATAACCTGAGTTGACTCCTAAACTACGAAAACAACATAAAAACGATAAAATGATAAAGCCGATAATACCAAATACCAGCAAAACTAGCTGTACAAGCTCATGTTACAGCTTCATGAGATAAGTGCATCGAAGGAGTAATCTAAACAAGAAAACACCCTCATCTATATACCTTATGCCCCATGTTACTGTAATTCAAGTGTATACAGCCCGAATTGCAAAATCGCGCGATAAATTATTGATTAGCACTTTATTATTATTATTACTTGTCTGACCTATATATCTATGTATGTGTACAGGTGTATGTTCTATGTCACATACATTCATATATGAGTAAGTCGAGGTTATTATTAGAAACTGATGATGAGATCAATAAGTTATGTTTACAGTGGGTCCCGTACAATACCCAGGACAACGGCCCAGGATGTTCGGTGCTGCCCCAGAACTTGCCACTAGAAAAACAGGAGGTGGGTCTTATATTATGCCCATTTAGGAATAAAACAAGAGGTCGGAGCCAGCGCTCCCCTGGGAACACCTGGAGGCCCTCATGTAGAACCAGAAGTTTGAGTTGCATATTATACCTGTTACCACTTTAACATATTCACCACTTAAAGTCCATCAGTTTCTCCCTTACTTGATATAAGTTTGACTTTTTATAGTTTATTATTATGCAATTATCATATTACGGGAATAGCAGGAGAAGTTCAGGAGTTACAGGAGTACATAAGTACTAGAAATATAGGACATTGTATATAATACAGGATAGCAGGATAGGATTCCTGAAATGTAATAATCACAAGATAAACAGTAATGTATCAGGTGGCAGGTGATAAGTGATATCAAATAGATGTCAGGTGATAACAAGCAGGAGTCAGGTGATAACATGCATGAGTCACGTGTCAAGTAATAGCATGGTGGATATCACTATCATATATTTCAATACAGAAAAATAGTATCGATATAGAGGATCGATATGAATACAAGAAAACGGTACCGATACATGGGATTAGTATGAATAAAAGAAAATGGTACCGATATAGGAAATCGGTACGAATATAGGAAAATGATACAATTTTGAAAAACTGTATAAGTAATGATTTCAGCTACTCACAGCCATCAGGGAAAGAATAATAATTGAATTATTAAGTAGACAAGCAGACATGCAAGCAAACGATCATCCAAGCGAAGCTAAATAAGTTGGAGCGAAGCTAACGTACAGCACTAGACGCCATCACATTCGGTGTGGTTATCACTCATGGCACGGCTAAACGCATACAACGGAACGAGCGTATGAACGCTATTCTACTACTTGTGGCAAAGCCGCGCTCACAATGTACTGCGCTCGAACGGAGTTAGCGGCAAAGTGCTTAGCGCTCGGTCCGCTGATTAGTCTCTAAAATTGCATATTTTATACTGTTGGCCCAAAGGCCCATTACTCTAGTTTTGATGATGATTAACTCATGTAGTTATAGTTTACTAATGATCTTGTGATATTTAGTTTCAGATATTGGATCAAGATATTAGTAGGTGTTTAGCTTCAACAAAGGAGTTTTGGAGCTAACACATGTAGATTCAAGAGCTCGCGCGTCAAGATCGCATCTAGCACTCGGTTGGAGTCAAACTCATTGGATTGAGTCAGCTTGGAGACAAGAAGACTTTAGTTTGTATTTAGTTTAGTTGTTTAGATCTTGTGTAAAGGTAGATAGTATTGATATGCTCAAGTTCACATACACACACAAGTTTTAAGTTTATTGGTTTTGGTTTTCGGTTTAACCTATTTGGATTTCATATCAAAAACATACATTATATCTTATAAGTATATTGGATTCAATCCATATACAATATGCTTCAAATTAGTTTCAATATCATGTGTTTGTATCCATATGAGTTTTGGAGAAAACGATTTTTCATTTCAAAAATTCAAGTTTTGGAAAATACAGATTTTGTGTTTAAGCCTAATTTTCATATCACTAAAATGGTTCAAATTGTTTATAATATGTGTTGAATTTTAATCACACATATTTGTATTTCAAAGATCTTATAAGAACTTATTTTGTGAAATTTATGTGATTTTATGGGATTTAATTGATATTAAAAAGACAATTTTTCTAATCCTATAATCCCAGCCAGACTGCACTGGCGGTCGATCGGACTATCGACCGGCCAGTGGTCGGTCGACCGGAGTGGTCGACCGATGTGCACGAGGACGTGCACATGGCCAGCCAACTCGGTCGGTCGACCGCACAGTCGACCGACTGAAAGCACCCCACTCTCGGGTGGGGGCCGGTCGACTGGGCGGTCGACCGTTGGCTGTGGCCGGTTGACCGAGCGGTCGACCGGTGGCACAACGGTCAGATTTCTGACCATTGGCCGGTCGATCGGGTTGGCCAACGGCTAGTTTTTGGAATGGGTTATAAATACCCATCCCTTCGGACTGTTTTGAAGAAGAATTTCAAGAGCAAATTTTTCCATCTTCTTAAGTGTTTTAGCAACAAGTTTTCAAGAGTTTTTGGGCTAAAAGATTTTATCTTTATTTATTTTAAAGGGTTGGAAAAATCAAGAAAAGGAGAAGTCTTTGGGAATTATTTTTGATCTTCATTTCTATTTTATCCTAGAAGTTTTCCTAAGTATTTTCTTTGTGATTTTGATTTGCAAACTCTTTATTTTTCTCACACTTGAGCTATCATATCTATCCTATCTACGGGATCTTGTTTTGTGAGGAAAATTAGTTTGTGATCTTTGTAATCACCAAAGTTTCTTGTGATCTTTGTGATCACCAAGAGTTGTAATCTTTCTTTACCTTGAGTATCCCTCTTGTGTAGAGGTGATTGTTGAGGTTGTGTTTGGGTTGTTGTATCCCTCTAAGTGTAGAGGTGATTGTGGTTATTTGTCTTAGTGCCTTATCCCTCTAAGTGTAGAGGTGATTGTGGTTGGAGTGTTGGCTAAGTGCCTTATCCCTCTAGTGTGAGGTGATTGTTGTTTGGCTAAGTGCCCATCCCTCTAAGTGTAGAGGTGATTGTTGTTGTGCCTTGCCTCTTGTGTAGAAGTTATTGTTGTTTGAGAGAGGAGTTGTGTACTCCAAATTTGTATTACCCAAATCCTCAGTGGAGGTTCCCTGTGTGGGAAGTCCTGTGTGGACGCATTAGTGAAAATCCTTCTGTGTGAAGGCGGGGACGTAGAGCGGTGGCTTGAACCTTGAAACATATCTTTGTGTTTGCGATTGATCTACTATCTCTTAACTCTCTCTCTCTTGTATCTTACATTGCATCATATTGTTCATATCTTATATGCTTTGTATTGTTTATGTGCCTCACTTGTGTTGAACCAAGAGAGCTTCATAGAGCACCTCAACTCTTAGTTAGAGGAATCTAGAGGAGTTAGTCCAGAGCTCTTCACCCAGAATTCAGCTACACTCTTTGGTTACACTAAGTGTGTTACAATTATTTTTAAATTCCGCATCATTTGTCATTAGATTAGCCATACACCTATTCACCCCCTCTAGGTATATTTTCAATTAGTATCAGAGCCTACGCTCCTGATATTAGATTTAACCACCTAGGAGTGAGATCTTGGTTATCTAATCTCTATTTGCATTTGCACACTTATTTGTTTACACACACTCATGGACTTCATGACCCCTCCCATGTATGATACTTCCAACATTGATGTTTGGAAAGTTAAGATGTCCATGTACCTTAAAACCCTAGGTATGCATGTTCACCTTACCGCTACCAAGAAATGTTATCTTGGTAATAGCAAGCATATAGAGGCCAATTCACAAGCCCTAGAGGCACTTAGATACACTCTAAGCAAAGAATATTTATGTCTGGTTTCTCATTGTGATTCTACCTTTGCAGTATGGAACACTTTGGCCTCTCCAAAGCTTCAAACGCCAAACTATGTGGAGGAGGAATCTAGTGGATGAGAATCTGAACAAGCTTGCCACATGGTCCAAGGGAATGACTCCCTTGAGGTAAACTCGGATACTCAACTAGATGATAATGCTAGTTCTTCTTGTAATGATTATATTGATGTTGATGCATTAATTAAGAACTATCTATTGTATGTGAAAAATTGCTTGAAAAATATAAAGTTTTGAAAAGAAAAGCTTTGGATTAAAAGAAGAAAATAAAAATTTATCTTCTAAACTTCATATTGTTTTGCAAGAGAGGGATGGGATTTTAAATGAGAGGGACTCATTGAAATCCCAACTCGATCTTGTTTTAAATGAAAACAAAATTTTGAAAAACAAAAATGACTGTAATGATGTTTGAAGAATAATACGATTTTGTCTTCAAAACTTGATATTGCTTTAAAAGAGAATGAATCATTGAAAAATAAAATTGCTTCTATTTCAAAAGAACTAGATTTGGTTTCAAAGGAAAACTCTTCTTTGAAAAATAATTTAGATTCACATGTTTGCCATACTTCACTATCTAATATACCTATTGGAATCAAATTTCTGAATTCCGCTTTCATATTTCTTCTTAAAATTATATTTTCTTCTTTCAGGCATTTTCTGAGATTTTTCAGATTTTATCAAAATCCGGCCGACCCGGTGTAGACCTGTGTCAACAGTGGATTTCAGGATTTTTATCTTGAAAATGAGATTGAATTTCTGAAAACTGATTTCACCAAAAATCTTTAAATAATATTTATTATTTTTGAAAATTTTTGGGAAGCTTTTCAAGGTACTTCATTTTTGGGCTTTTCCTGAGTTTCCGGTGTTTTCCTAGATACCGGAATTCTATCTGGATATTTTACTTTTCTTTCTCCTTTCCTGACGCGAGACCCACCAAAATCTGGGTTCAACAGTAAATGCGGAGACTCTCTCCATCCCGCATTTAATGTTATGTCCCTCAAGAAAATCAACCCAGATCAAGTCATCCATGCTTTTTTGTCTTTTCTAGCAACGCAACACTCGCGTTTTCCTTTTGGACGCGAATCCCATTTTCGTGTCTGGCTCCCTTTTGCCAGACGCGGATTTTATTGAGAGGGACGCAGCCCATTTGTTGGATGAGAGGCATGTTTCATAAAGTGGAATGGCTTATATATATATAATATATATATATATATATATATATATATATATATATATATATATATATATATATATATATATATATAATATATATTATATATATATATATATATATATACATACATACATACACACACACACACACAACACACACACACACACACACACTCCCATCCTCTCTCTCTTTCATTAATTCTTTCCTTTTTCCTTTTCCGACCACAGCAACCAACAAGAACAGTCCACGCCTCCCTTCTTGGACGGCCAACACCACCCACCAACTCCACCTTTCTCCACCACCATTTCCTCCACCATTCTCCCCTCCATCTACTCCACCATTCCAACAACAACAACAACCACAACACCATCTTCATCACCATATTCTTCCTCCATTACTAACCAAAACAACCCATCTTCTCCACTACTTCACCACCTTAACCACCACCACCTACACCACCTTAACCACCACCAACCATACCATCTTCTTCTCCTCGTCATACTCTTTCCAACGAACTATAGGTTCATCCTCCGAACCGCCATTTTCAAAACTCCATTTTTTTCATTTGAACTACACTTGCACCAACAACAACCCTCTCTTTTGGGGCCTTGTCCGGCCAACTCCGGCCAACTCCGGTCGCCGCCGGCGACCACCGGCCAAGCCACGGTCGGCCTACCTCCCCCTCCTCTTCTTTCTTTCTTTCCTTTGCTTTTCTTTCTTTCCTTCCTTCTTTCTTTTCCTTCCATTTTTCTTTTCTTTTCTTTTCTAATCTTTCCTAAACCTGCGTCTCCCCCTCTCCCTTTGTTGCGTCTCTCACTTCCCCTGTCACTCACTTTCTCTTGTTAATTGCTAGACGCGGAGTTCACCCCGCGTCCAAGTAATTTCTTAAACGCGATCTTCGCGTTCTTATTATTTGTTTAACGCGATTCTCGCGTTCTTATGTTAATGCGACGTGGAGCACATACTCGCGTCCGCGTTCTTCCTGTATTGTAAAACACGGGTCTCAGACCCTGCGTTTGTGACATCAACGCGGCGCAATCCCCGCGTCTGCGACCCCTGCGTCTTCGTTCTCACTTTTTCTGATTCATCCTTCTCCTCCTCTTTTTTTTTATATATTATTGGTTATCGAGTGCGTTGGTTATCTGGACTCCAGAACTTGGGATTTCTCGACATTTCTTAAAGTTTTAGGCGAGTGATCTCACTTTCCTTCGGATTTTCCTGCTTCGTCATGTTGACCAATATTATATTATTTCTTGGCACACTTGCATGTATCATGATATCACTTGTCGCTTGGCTAAATCACATCTCAGGCATATGTCTCATGGTACCTGTTATGCTACTACTTGATACTCGCCTCGTTATGGCATATTGATACTTAGTTTGCGATTATCATATTTACAGGAATCCTGTGACTTGAAATTATAATACTCATGTACTCTTAAACTCCTGACCTTGACATGTGCTTGCTTTTCCGTAACTTGGTAATTACATAATAATAAATCTTAAAAAGAAACCACTTGAATCGGGTCGGGGGAAACTTACGGCTATCAATATATGTTCGTGTTTACAGTGGCACTAGGTATGTTGTGCAACTAAAATTTTCGGTCTGACCTGTGGGCCTCCAGGCGACCGAGGGGAGCGCTGGCTTCCTCTTTCTTGGTACCATCATGATAAGGGCATTCTATAAGACCCTCCTGTAGGCCTTGCGGCCGGTTCCATACACCAGCAATGGAACGTCCTGGACCGTGGTCCGGGCATGTACGGGACCCACTGTAAACATTGTTCGTTGATACCCCCGTTGGTTTCCAATAACAGCCTCGAATTACTCATATGTGGACGTATGTGTGCTGGGACGCTATTACACATACCTAGACATATGGGTAGAACGAGTAATAAGTATAAATATTAAAAATGGCAGAAATAGATTTATTCAGGCCTTATTACTTTCATTTTATGCCTCCATTTCATGCTTACTGAACATGTGCACTCGACACAGCTCTTGATACTTAATACTGTATTGATCATATCAACACATATATACCTATTTCTACATGACATTTGGCATTCACCTGTCTATTTATTAGGGAGTTTCTGACTCTCCTGAACTTGCATGTTCAGGTTCTGAAGCCTGGACTGAAGCGGAGCTCTCCATCGAAGACCAAGCTTATCTCTCGGAGCAGGCTGACTTGTCTTAGCTCCTTCTATTCCTGAACCTTCCTGCAAGCTCGGGGATCTTCTTCTCAGCCCGTCAGCACCTTTTGCTGTACCAATTGTAATTCTTACTTTTGTACCTGGCTGTGATATAATGTACATGTACCAGTATATCACGCTCTGTGATAACTTTGTAATCCTTATGTTGGAATGTATATTGCCACGTGCTTCCGTACTCTTTTTCTTATTTGTACTGATGCTTAGCGTATATACGTGAGGGTATCTCTGACCGCGTATATACGTCGCAGTAGCGTCCCCATACCCACCGGATTTGGGCGTTACAAAAGAGAATGATTCTTTGAAAAATAAAATTGTTTTAATTTCAAAAGAACTTAAGTTAGTTTTAAAGAAAAATATTTCTTTGAAAAATGATTTGGCTTCTCATTCTTTTCATGATTCCATTGTTATACCATCTATTGGTAAGAATGCATGCTCCACTTCTTCTTCAAGTATTAATAATGATATTTGCATGTTGAAGAAAAGTGTTAATTGTTTGGGCTCCACTTTGAGCCAATGTGCCATGAACCACACACGATTAGAATCCATGTTTCGCAAGAAACATACTCCTTATTTGCATGTACACCAATCACGACATACACATGCTCATCATGCACACACACATGATTCTATGTATGCTCATGTGTATACTTGTACACCTTGTAGACGTAAGGGACACCTTGCAAAGTTTTGTTATGATAGAATAAATATTTCAAATTTTACAAATAAATTTGTTTGGGTTAGAAAAGGTGTTAACCCCCATGGACCCAAAAAGGTATGGGTACTAAAATTCACCCTTATTGTATTTGATGTAGGTGCGGGCTCTCACTTGATGTGAGGGTATTGGTGCCTTGATGGTGGATGCGTTTGAGCTTGATGGACACTACATTAGATGCATCACCTTCAAAGATGTTGGTGGGAGTACCACCATGGTTTGGAGACCCAGAGATTAGCCTTATTGGTTTTGGTAACTATCTCTAACTCTTTATTTATATTTACATGCTTTCTCATTGATGATTTTTAGCATGTCTTGGTTTCATGTTTTTCATGTTCATTATGTTTAAATGCAATGTTTATTTAGCTTGTGATATACATATATAGTATTTGAGATACACCCATGTTTATATGGACGATTAATTTTGTGTTCTCACTATAATTTAGTTATTGTGTATATCCTAACTCTAAAGCACATGCATTTACCCTAATGATCATGTTGTTTAGGATTTTGCACTTCATGTTTTTTTGATTACATGTTTAGATTAAGTTTTCGTTAAAACTTGTGTTTATACTTGTATAAGTAGTGAGCTACACTTGGTTATTATGTGTTTGTACTTCATTGCTCATTTGTACTCATTACGTGTACATGTATAACCTAGTTTTGATGATTCTTACATCTTTACTTGTTTTCCCTATTTTTGTACATGTTTTCATATAAATGTGTTTATCTTCATGTATATGTTAATTTTGTCTAAAACTATTAATAAACATGTCTATCCTAGAGTCACTTGCTTTTCATGCAAATTTTTTTTGGGACTCGTTTATGTTTGGGATATATATGTATACTTTTAGTTTTAACAAAACATACATATACCTTGAAGTGTATTTAGTTTGATAATTTCTAGCTTTTAATAAAAAAAATTTCATATGAGCTTCATTGCCTATTTCCATGATTATACTTATTACATGATTTTTGCACTCTACATTATCTTGTTTACTCATGATATTGGATTCATGATAATCTCTTGTGTTTTATAAACTTTGAATGTCAATTATTGTGTGATTTTTATGTTTTCATGGGATACTTATTGTTTTATTCCTTATTTGAAAGATTTCGTACTAGTTTTTAAAATTATCTTTAAAACTAGTCTTTATTCTTCAATTGGTAGAGTTTTCAAATTATGCTAAAATATTTTCAAATCATAATTTTGAAAACTCCTACCAACTAAAGGGCGGTTGGATGGGCGATCATGCCTTGTATACTCTTATTGAATATCTTTTAAACTTGTGCATGATAAGAATGGTAGGTATGAGTTATACACATGATCTTCATAGAATTTTATTCTTGTATACTCATATATGTTTTCCTATATATGTATGAGTTATACACATGATCTCTATTTTTTATACATACATATATATGATTTGATTGTGCTTATTTTACAATATCTTTACATTCTTAAAGCACAAATTATGTTTACGTTAAGCTTGATTTTATTCTAAATGTTAATTGGTATCTTTACAAGCTTATACATTGATTTCAATTGGTGTTTCAATTGGTATTTCAATTTATAATCATTTCAATTGGTATTATAATTGATATTTCAATTGGTATTTATTTGGTATCAAAATATTTTCATGTTCACTTTCATTGGCATCAAAATTTACTATTAGTATCTTAAATTTTTTTTCAAGTGGTACCAACATTTATTTTTGTCAACTACAATTTAATTTCAATTGGTATCAAAATTTATTTTGTTGACTTCTAGAAAGTTCAAACTTATTTTAAAAAGTGATTTTAAAATTGTTGATATGTATTGCATATATGTAAGGAAATCTTAACATCTTATATATATATAGATTCATGTTGAAGTGTATTACACATATTGAGGAGCTTGACCTCTCTTCCTTATGTGGTACACGTGTGTAGGGGAGCTTAACATCTCTATTTATACATTGTATATTATGCTTAGTTGTCCCTTCTCATGTAATGCATGTATGTTGGGGGAGTTAACTTACCGTCTCTCCTCTTCAAGAATGTATATTGCATATAAATCTTTATTGTTTGATTGTCTTCATCTCTTTGTTAATGAATTGACAAAAGAGGGAGAAGAATTTATAGAGTTTATATATGCATGCTTAATATTGGTATTTATGTATATATGTTTTGTTTAATTTATGTGTTTTCAATGAATATCTATTGTTTATTGTTATGCATGAGTTAAGGAGAGCTTCTATGAAGCTTATCTTTAATCCATGCATATATAACTCCATGAGTTTTGTCGTCATCAAAAAGGGAGAGATTGTTGGCCCAAAGGCCAATCGCTCTAGTTTTGATAATGATTAACTAATGTAGTTATAGTACTAATAATCTTGTATGTATATAGTTTCAGTTATTGATCAAGATCTTAGTATGTGCTTAACTTCAACAAAGGAGTTTTGGAGCTAACACATGTTGATTTAAGAGCTCGCGCATCAAGATCGCATATAGCACTCGGTTGGAGTCAAACTCTTTGGATCTTGTTTGGGTCGAGTCAGCTTGGAGAAGGAGTTCTATAAGAAGACTTCGGTTTGTTTAGTTTAGTTGTGTTTAGATCTTATGTAAAGATAGACTAGTATTGATATGCTCAAGTTCCACACACACACAAACACACACAAGTTCAATATGTTTGGTTTTCAGTTTAACCGGTTTTGGATTTCAAATATATATATGTGGTTTTCATGAATAGATAGAATCAAAACAAGTTTATATGATTTAATGTATATTGGATTTCATCTATATATATCTATGCTTCATATATTTAGAAAAACTTATTTTGATGATTCTATTTCATGTGTTTAGAGTTTTGTAATTAACAAAACTTATTTTAGATTTAATGTCAAAAACATAGATATACTTTTTATATATGTATTGGATTCTATCCATACACTCTATGCTTCAATAGAGTTTAAATATCTTGTTTTGATTTTTATACATGTTTGATTTTTTGAAAAATACTGATTTTATGTTAAAGCTTAATTTCAATATCAAAAAAATAGTCCAAATAGTTTATAATATGTGTTGATTTTTGATCAGACGTATTTGTTGTTCAATTATTTATAAGAATTGATTTTTGTGGATTTTATGAGAATTTATGGGATTTTATTAGAATTAAATAAACCAAGTTTCATATCCTTTTTATCCCAGCCAGAGATTGCTGGCGGTCGACCGGACCGATCGACCGATGTGCACGAGGACGTGCACAAGGCCAACCTAGAAGGCCAGTCGACCGAGCGGTCGACCAACTGTAACTACCCAACTCTCGGATAGTGCCGGTCGACCGACAGGCTTGACCTGGTCGACCGGAGTCACAACGGTCAGAAATTCGACCATTGGACGGTCGACCGACCGATCGACCGGAAGGTCAAAAATGACCTTTTTTGGCTGCCAATGGCTTGAATTTGGAAAGGCTATAAATAGGCCTTCTCTTGGGCTATTTTCTATAAGATTTTTAGAGAGCTTTTCTTCCCATCTCTTCAGTGTTTTATAGCAATTTTGAAAAGAGTTTTTGAGCCTAAAAGTTTTATTTTTATTTTGTTTTGAAGTGTTGGAAAAATTCAAAGAAAAGAAAGTCTTTGGGGAATTGGTTTTGATCTTTATTTCAATATCTATCTTGTACTTTTCCCAAGTGTTTTTTTTTATTATTTTCATTTTCAAACATTTTATTTTCTCACACTTGAGCTATCATCTCTAATCATATTTATAGGATCTTGTTTTTATGAGGAACGTTGTTTGTGGTCTATTGTGATCACTAAGTGCTGTAATCTCTTCTTTACTTTGGCTTTGAGCCTTATCCCTCTTGTGTAGAGGTGATTGTGATTGTTATTTGGCTTTGTGCCTTATCCCTCTTGTGTAGAGGTGATTGTAGTTTGGCTATGTGCCCATCCCTCTTGTGTAGAGGTAATTGAGTTTTGGCTTTGTGCCTTGCCTCTTGAGTAGAGGTAGTTGTGTTAGAGAGAGGAGTTGTATACTCCAAGTTTGTAATTGTAAATTCCTCGGTGGAGGTTCCCTGTGTGGGAGGTCATGTGTGGGCGTAGTGGAAATCCTTCTGTGTGAAGGCGGGGTTGTAGAGCAGTGGCTCAAACCTCGAAACATATCTTAGTGTTTGCGTTTGATCCACTATCTCTAAACTCTATCTCTCTTATATCTTGCATTGCTTTATATTGTCCATATCTCATACATGCTTGGTATTGTTTGTGTGCCCATACTTGTGTTGAACCAAGAGAGCTTCATATAGCACCTCAACTCTTAATCTAGAGGAGATAGTCCAGAGCCCTTCACCGGAAATTCGGCTATACTCTTTGGTTACACATAGTGTGTTGCAATTAGTTTTTAATTCCACATCATTTGCATTAGATTAGCTAGTACACCTATTCACCCCCTCTAGGTGTATTTTCAATTTTGGGGTAGTTGTAGTTGTTGTTGGAGATGAAGATGGAGAGGAGGGGGACAAGGCGCCGGAGGTTGTCGTCGGCCATGGCTTGCCGGAGATGGAGGAGGTGGCCGCCAGGTGTCCATGGTGGTGGCCGGTTGTGATTGCGTTAGAAGATGAAAGGGGGGGAGAGAGAGAGAATTAGAGAGTAGGAAGAAGAAATTAGAGAGATTAGAAAGAGATTGAAGAAGAGGAGGAGAGAGATTTGTGGGGGAGAGAGAGAGAATTTGAGGGAGAGATGGGGACTGCGTCGGCAAGCAGGGGAAGAAGAAAGGAAAAGAAAAAAAGAAGAAGAAAAAAAAGAAGTAAAAGGAAATAAAATGAGGAGGAGATATTTTGGGGGGTGGGTTTTGTGATGGAGAAAAAAGGAAAAGAAAAGGAATAGAAAAAGGAAAAAGGAGAAAGAAATGAGTGGAGGAGAAAAAAAGGAAAGGAAGAGAAAAAGAAAAAAGAAAAATCTGGATAGAACTCTGGATCCGAGAAAATATCAAAAATACTGGAAATACCGGAAAAATAGAGTAACTCGAAAATGTCTCCAAAAATTCTCAAAATAACAAATATTATAATAAGGTACATGGTAAAATTAGATTCAAGATATTCAATTCTATTTTCAAATTAAAAATTTTGAAATCAGCCAGTGATACCGGCCGACACCAAATCCGGTCGAGTTTTGATAATTTCAGAAAAATCTCCAAAAATGCAGTAAAGTAGAAAATGTGACTTTAAGATACGAGGTGAAAGCAGATTTTGAAATTCAACTTCATTTGTAAATTAAAAATCTTAGAATCGACCTGTGATACCGGTCGACACCGATTTTGAAGATTTTGCAATTTAATTCAGAAAAATTTCAGAAAATCTTGAAAATCTAAAATATTGAAAAATAATTTTTAAAACTGAAACTGATTAAATCTGACTACTGAAAAGACCAAGTCAAGTAATATACTAGAATCGGGTCCCGGTTTAATTAGGGTTGACTCTCAGTCCACGAATCCGGATTCAATGCAAAACAATCACATAAATAATCATAAAACAAAATAAATTTGGGAAGTAAATAAAAAAACGATCAAAAATCTGAATACGTATCTAAGCACGTATTCCGGGAACGGAGTGTTACATCATAGCTCGAGGCATTACGACTTTAGAACAAGCATATCTGATTACCGATCTAGATGACTATAGAAGATTTTTTTCACTGAACTGATTTTAGAGATAGCTCTAAGACAACAACTGTTAGCAAACCTAGATATAACCAGTCCTTCCAAACCAGATCAAACCAACCTCCAATTCTTCAAGTGTTAAACACTGGGTCCGCCTAATACAAACCCGATAATCTTTTAGAAGAAGGTCGCTTGTGAACCAGTGAAGGTCAACTTGTATTTTTACATAACGGTAAGAAGATTAAGTTACTATCCCTAAGAAAACACTTCCCATACTCAAGAAAACTAAAATAACTAACCTAATTAGTACAAAGGTCTTTGACTAAAAAACTGAAAAAAAAGCCCTTTCTTTCCCTTCGTTGGCCTGCTATGTACCTCCCATACTATCAATTGCTATTTCTCTTCATTTCTCCTACTGGCCTTGCCTGCTTTGACCTCCACCCTCTTTCTCTTTGTTGCCGACATCACAACATTTTAGGACATCAGATTCAGCATCTGCATTAACATCTCACACACGTGCATTACATCAGAAAATCATAGACAAAATAAAGAAAAATAATGCTGATTACAAAGTTTTTACTGATGCACACTGTCGATTGAGAATATTTAATGTTGGTGACTATGTGATAATCCGCTTGAGATCTGAATGGTTTCTTCCGAGAACCATGAAGAAATTATACGCGCGAAGTGCAGGACCTTTTTAAATTCTCAAGTGGATCAATTCAAATGCTTACGTCGTGGACCTCCTACCAGATTTTAATATTTGTTGCACTTTTAATATCGAAGATTTGTTCCATACAGAGGTACTCTTGATACCCCATCTAATTCACTCATGAATGAGCCTTTCGATGACCTTCCTTCTGAGAGCTCTCAATTACCTTCACTTTCTCTTAAATTATCTCATGCAATAAAAACATAGATTTTATTTTGGATGATCAGATTTATCTCTACTAGAGATGGAAGAACATGACGCTATCTGGTTAAGTGGAGAGGAAGAGCTGAATCATAAATTCTTAGATTACTGAGGAGGATCTCCGAAGGCTTGATCCGACCTACTTGAGCATTATCATGGCCAGTAGCAGCTTCCCAGCCCACACTCGATAAGGTTGAGTTTTTCTCATCCCAGGAGAAATGATGAGGACATTATGTCGTGGAGCAAGCTACATTAGCGTACTATATTTCTTTAGTTCTAGTTTATTTTAGTTTTTTTTATTTAGTTTGTTGTGAATTCAACTATTTTTTTATTAAAAATTAGTATCACATTGGTTATATGTTTGAAAACTGGACTTTTGTAAAGCTTGTAAATAGATCTCAAGACCTTTCTTATTGGTATTAAATAATTGAAATTAAAATTTTCAATTAAAATTCTTGAGATTGTGATCTTGAGATTAGTGTAAGGAGTGTGAAGCCTAATCTTGTGTATTGATGATGAACTCTATAGTTAAAACTTTTCAGTTGGCCTAATTTAACATCAACATAACGCAGACTCCAAAGATTCTACATGAGTCAAATCCAACAAATGCATGTAGCAAACTGGGAGGGCCAAGGCCAGCGCAATGGATGCTTCCAAAATATTTCAATAGCCTGTATAAATTGTGAGTGGAAAATTGACTAATTACAGAGTAGAAATTCTAGATTTTGTTATATAATTCCAAAATTTATGCTTGAATAGGAAAAGAAACAAAAAAGAAAAAAAAAAGCATGTGAATGGGCTACATTTTAAAAACCCAACATGATTACAACACTAGATGCAGATCACTGCAATATATAAGCATCAGCAAGCTTTGTTGCACCAACCAAACAACAATCCCCCTCAACAAACAATACAAAATCCTGCCCATCCATCATTGTGCGACAATAACCAGCCAGCTTCTGCAGTGATCAAAGAAGACCACTTAACTGCAAACCAGAGGCAGTAATGAGTCTGCTAAACCTCAAATCAATGCCACCCATCATGAGGTGCCAGCTTTCCTGTAATAGACCGGAAACAGAACTCCCAGAATAAGGATGAAACTGGAGGAGGAAGCCAACAGATCGCGCATTTACTGTACGTTGGGCATTACCTTAATCAGCGACAAGTAATTGATAACAGTCATTTGCCTGGTGATGCGAACCTCCAGCGGTCTCTTTTTCGACTCAGGCCTCTACCATCCTTTGGAGATGATGAAGCTTTCCCAGCCACACCTGCCTGCCGCATCATCTCTGTCATCAAGCAGCAAGCAGAATGGTTAGCCCCCGCTATTAAATTAAGCAGAAGGTTGAATTCAAGTAAAGATTAGTACATACCAAGCTCCTGATCCAGCTCTTCTTTCCACTTCCTGTGCCTCTCAGAAAAAGTTGCCCTGTCCAACCATGTTTTGTTTTGCAAACGTCAGTAAGGAAGAAGATAAATTGAATTGAACTTTAAACGGTGAACAAACTGACAAATTCGTTTCTCAGTAATGAATTGTAACGGAGATGAACATATTTTGTCACTTTCAGTTTTGAAGCTCACTCAACAGAAAGTAATACTATCTATCAGGAAACCTATGTACAGTTCAACAAACCTTGGGCTGTTGTATGGTTCTTGTTTAGTGTCTTGGAGCAGTTCGTCCCATTCATTGTGCCGTGGAGACCGTATTTCCTTGATAATTCGACTGTTGTCCACTTCAGCACATGAGAATCGCCTGCTGGACCGTGCAGGGCTCACGCTATTATTTAGAGTATCAAAATGTGAAACACTGGGCATCCCACTTGGCACCTTACTGGGAGGAGATGGCTTGCTTTTGGGTGGCAATTTTACAGTATTCTCAACATTTTCCTTGCACATATTTCTGAGAACAGGGAATTAGAGGAGGCATTTGAGGTATTGAAAAACTCTTCATATAGGGGTGTCTGCAGCTTCTTTAGATCAAGGGCCTGATATGTGCACAAGGATAGTCAGCCACTATATGTTTCATATTTAAAGAAAGAGTCCTGAAAGATCTGAGTGATTAGTATCCACTGACCTTTTCATCCAGAAAAGCTCTAATTTTGGTCTCAGTGACTTCGTCATCATGCTCACAAACTGCATCACAAGGGAATGTGAAGTCATTTTCTTTTCCATCACTGTCGGCAGCACCATTAGTTGATTCACCCAAGTTATCTAGGTCCATTCTCTGTTCTGGACTCATGTCAAACTTGCATGGCCAGTCATCAAAGGGCTCGGACATTGGATTAAAGCTCTGAAATCAGACAAAAGTTTTACACGTCAAGATATACCGTACAAATGTGAAAGCTAATAGGTATAATATCAATGTCATGTTCTTAAAGTAGAATGGAGGAAGATCCTTACAGATCCAACCACTGGAAAATCATCTTTATCATCATCAAATCGACACATGTCATTGCTGGTACTAGACTCCCACATTGATCTACTTCTTACAAGCTTCTCAGGGAACATAGCTGAGCAAGTCCCACTACCATAATCAATATTTCTGGACTTTCCGCTGGTAGTTGAAGCCCTATTCATTGGACTAAGGCTGTAGTATGAATAGATTTTTCATTTAAGATCATTTCCAGCCAAAAATGGTTTTAAGAAATACCATAAGTAGCAACACGTTTCTTACTTGTTCCTCATTTGAGTTTTAGGAGCTTGAAGCATGCTTGCAGATGGCTCCTGTTTGCGGAGTTAATATCAAAGAAATGAAAATGGAAATATACCTAACAAATCTTGGGGGGGGGGGGGGGGGGGGGGGGGGGTGCGGGGGGGGATGCAAAAATTGCCCAACTAACCACATTTGAAGAAGATCGACCTAATGGATGTGAATCTTGATATTCTCCTACAACAAAGGGATTCTGCAAAGCAATATTGAAGGAATAAAATTATTTTGAATCCTTTCTCCATTGTGTTTGTATTTTGATGGAGGAGAAATCAGGGGAAGTATTTCTACATCTGTCAAACTTGACAAAGGAAGACATTTTGAAGTTAATAAATAAATACCTGCAACAACTCAGATGCAGTAGGCCTCAAATTTGGTTCCCTGCAAACTATGCCAAGTTAGTAACCTACTTCACGAAGTTGCACATGAGAAGGTGTCCACCACCAAAATAGGTAGCATACTAAAAAAAAGTAAGATTTTAATACAGGACATTTTTGTTATGCAGAATTAACTGAACTTTTGTTTTGAGTGGGCTTAATAGTGACTGGTTAAGAGAATAAACAAAAACATTCTCATCAAGTAGACAACTATGGAGAAACCTCGATGCGAGATTACACAGGTTGAAAAGCCTGTAATTAAGAACTTCTAACAATGAAAATTAGAACAAATAGTTTTATCAGATATGGTAATACAAGAAAATGAGAAGAAATAAGAGAATAGAACATATTGGACTATGGTTGCTGGAGCAATTTATCTTAAAACGTAGAAAGGCATCTGGATATTGATACATATTTCTTAAGTACTCAATCATTTGTTGAGGAAAAGAACTGAGTAATTATCTTTCAAAAAAAGAATGAAGTAATTATTAATTGGCAAGTATGAAACTATGAATCAAACATAAGTATTCTCTTTCGGAAGACAAGAAAACTGTGTATATTACTTTTTAGATAACTCACCTTATGGTGATGATCTAATTAAAGAATTGTCTGTAATAAGTCAACAGAAAAAAAGATCCAGAAATATATACATACTCCAGCAAGCATTTTAAAAGAAAATCCTTTGCTTCTGACGAAAGATGTTCTGGGATGGGTGGATGTGATTTTGTTGTCCCAACATGAAACAAAGCTGCAACCTGAATAAATTGGAACAGAAGTCAACAATAGAAAGTTGTGTATCAATTTAACTAAATCACAAAAAGAATGAGAACAGAAATAAAACAACTAACCTCCTGGTACTGCTGGCTCCAAGGGGGTTTTCCAGTTGCCATCTCGATGACAGTACAACCGACACTCCATATGTCAGCAGAGCTAAATAATAGAAGAACAATCAGTAAAGATAAATGTGTATCAGAAAATCATCACATGTTAATAAAAAACATAAACTACAGCTTTTAGATGTTGCCGTTGGAAAACTTTCTGTAAGATCAGCAGCAGCGTGAATATAATGCCAACTTAACTGTCTTGAAAAGAAGGGGAAAAACTAAAATATCTGAAATGGCAGAGCAGGAAGGAAGAAGATCAACAACTCCGGAAAAAAAAATATAATATGATTTGCCTCATCATGTACAGGAGGGATTGGCCTCATCATGTAATAAGATATCAGAGGATGAACGTAATTCTGTTTAAGGCTTGATGCACTGAACAGTTCAGCTAAACAGACCACAACACAACACACCATTGATCAAGAATTTCAGTCATCAGGGCATCCCATTAAATAGTCATGTGATCCACAAAAATAGTTAAAATCACGAATTACATTAATCATATGAGACTCTTTCTTCCAAGTAACCGTTGATCCATCAAATTCATTAACATCATGATCTAATTGAGAATTGAAATCATGAATCATGTACATTACTGGACCAGTTATCTCTTTTGCAATAAATCTACATGCAAAGACAACTTAATTCACATGAAAAAATGCAAAATTGTGTTGTGAGTTAAAATTTCAGAAGACGTGCGCGATAAGTTGATGTCCTTAACCAAAAAGGACCATAATGAAGGGCCAGACAGCAGTGATATCATCAACCTCCTAAGTTTGATCATATTATATATATGAGATAGACTAGTGTCATTCCGGAAGGATTCGAGGCCGAATCCTTCCCACTCAAACTACCAACATCTGACATTCGAATACAAGATCAAGTCTATTTCTTTTATATAGTCTTCTTTCATAGTAATACATAAAATGTAATTTTACTTAAAGCATTCCATTACCTGTTTGAAATTTGTTGTCCAACAAGGCTTATTTTTCTGTAAATCAACATTTTATGAAAGATCAAAATATCTTAGAAACAGATATCCTGAGGAAATAAAAGGTATTAAAAGTTCAGATAATGTCAGAAAAACCAAGAAATAGAAATTTTGGAGGTAAAAAGAGATAGTGGAGCAGTGCACGGGGATGATGGTGTTGTGCAGGATGTACATAAAATTTAACTCCCAATTTTAAAAAAATACAAATTCTGACCTTCCCCTTAGTAAAAATCATCTTGGCAACGGATGTTCATGATTAACCCCACAACACCACCTTGCTGGATAGACAGTGACAGCTTCTAGCTTGCAAGGGCTATCAACTAAAGGAGTATCATCATTCAAGCTTGTCTAGGGGATGTGGCCAATATTATTTGGGGCTATCATCTATATCCATCACCACCTCAATCTCTAGATCTACTCTTAATAATCTCAACTTTAGGCATTGTTACATGAGTTGACAAGACAATCCCTTTATAGCACACCTTCATTTACGAGTTACATGTGCATCGTCTGTTATCTTGTCCCTTCTTCATAACAGAAAGTATGCACGACCTAGTGCTTACTAGTGAAACAAAGACATAGGGGTTCACACAAACTCTTACCCCATCTGAGAGAAAATTACATTGCTAGGATGGAACTTTATGACAGCTCTCAGCAATCATCAAAAATCTGATAGCTTATAACAGAAAAATCCTTTGTTTTGCACTATCAAATTCATTTCCTATCCATGCTCTAGTAAAGGAATCAGGAAACAAGAATCGAATTTTAGTCCTATTTAGGCTACCTACTACAGAGGAAGTTCATTACCACTGATATGAACTGCAATGCACCTACAAATACTACTATATATTATAACTATCTTTGAAGACCATTTTTACTCAAATAAATAGCTACAAGAGCATTTTATTTCCATAGCTCTTTGACTCAATACAACCGATGAAACCAAAATGATACCCCATATTACAAATATTTTGAGACGAAATAGTCATTAAAATGGCCAATATTTTAATTTTTGACACCAAAATTTAAGGGTGATGTTACCGATACTGAGATTTCAAACCACGGTCCATATTATAAAAATAACCCCATGTATTTTTGAGAACTTTATACAGCTTGGTCCTAATAACAACTTGATTTGTCTATAGGTTATCATACCACTTGCTCCACATGTACCTCACCTGTCTCATATCCTAATTCACATTAAACAACTTGTTGTACCCGGGTATGTTTTCTCAACACTTTTCTGAAAGAATTGATGCCAATGTGATAAAGGATGATAGTAAATCAATCAACACTATATTCTCATGAGCATCTTTCATCTACCAAGTTCTGTTAAACTATGATACCTGCATCCAATCTTTGTAGGATCCCCTTGGTCATATTTGCAATAAGAGAGTCATATTTGCGAGACAAGAAACTTGAGTGTGTCACTTCTTATCTGATGATAGAAAATTGTCTCCTTTTTGTTGTTGAAAAGCATAGCTTGTGTTGGACGTGAACTTTACAGGCATATCTATAGGAAGAAAAGACAGGAGACACAAGGAAAAAAGATGTTCATTTGAGTAAAGAAAGAGCGGCCAGAATTTCAAGTTGCTTCAACGGTAGAAGATAGGTCGAATAATTGCAATGTTCATGTGATAATGTTGAATGAGAGAAGAAAGAGAAAAGGATAGTAAGTTCTACATATGTTGTGTCCGAGGAACAGTTTAATTCATGCATAATGACTCTTACTACCATTGGCCTAAGCTTAAGATATTCTTTCAAGAGTTTTCATAGATAAAACGAAATTAAATTCTCATAGTCCAACCTTGCAAGAGTTTGTTTGGATTTAAATCGCGTACTAATGGCATCATCTGAAATTTTTTAACAAGTTTCCTTCCTATAAGAATTTCTCAGGAGAATTTCCATAAATAATTCAGATGAGACTTCATGGTAATGGTAAATTCTTACAGGGAATTCAATAAGCATTTTCAGCATTCTTCTGCCAACCATTCCCACTTGGATTTTTAGAATTGCTTCAATAGAAATTCATCTTAAGAAATAATAAACAGAACAATTTCTTTATGATAGAAATGAAAAGTACGAAAAAGTGAATGGCTGCATTCAGTATGTGTTGTACTGAGAAAACTCCATTCTATACTAGAAAAAATCAACCAACTTTTGCAGAATGAGTTAAAACTGAAACTGCAAAAGCATGGTTTAAAATCTTGATATTGGTATCGATATTGGCCAATGATTTTTAATATCAATATAGGCAATTTCGGCAATTTCGGCCTTGTTGTCAATATCAGTCCCAATATCAGCCAATATCGTAGCGGGTAGCTCAAAATCCTATACAATATTGCTCATATGTATCGAAATTGGCCGATACTTGAAACCATCTGTAAAAGCAAGGTTTCAAAAAGTATTTACGATGTCATATGGCTCAATAACAGTTAACTTTTGTAATATGCTCCTCACAATCTTAATCCATTAATATTGAGTTCTGCACTAGCATCTCTGGGGTTCTTAAGGAATATACCATATTGTTTAGGAAGTTGTTCTTCTTCATTGACTTCTTTAGTGAAATATGGGTTACCTCATTCACCAAATAATAGGAATCTAGGCCTTAGGTAAAGAGAAACAGTTTAGAAGCCATATATTAAATATCTCCCTGGTGATTTTCTTTTGCAGTTCACATTGGAGATCCGACAAAGTACATGAAACTTAAAAGCTAAGAATCATCTCTAGGTAATTTGGAAGGAATCACAATAAAATTATAACTCAGTTAACAATATCCGGTGAATGTTAATCAGGGAAATGTGTCATACCTATGATCACTTTTCAGAATGGGGAAAATAACATGAGCAATAATATCTTTAAAATGGTCTGCAAACTCAACTTAGCGTATTTTGTTGACATATGGGAGCATAAGAAAATGTTTATCAACTAAAAACTAAGTAAAGAATGAAGCATGGTTTCAAATATCGGTCAATTCTGAATATCGTATCAGTTTTTGAGGAACTATGTAAGATGTTAACCCTATAATATCGGCTCATTTCAGGATGCCAATATCGATGGTGATATTGACGACATTTATACTAAAAATAATTGGTCGATATGAATACTGATACCAAAATTTCAACCTATGGAATGAAAAGAATGCCTTGTGCGTCCAGACACACTCAGATTTAATTCAGTAAGCTGGTTGAGCATTTGTCTTAGCTAAACCAAACCAGCATCTGGAGCCAGAAAGAGAGAACATTGTTCGAAAGACATTAACAAGTGCCATAATTTGACCCACCTCAAAGTAGAACAAAGTACTAGATATAAACATTATGTAGTAATTGTTCCTTGATAGATGTTAGCTACAAGGTTGTACAAGGACACTAATTACTGCTATATCACTATTTCTATTATTTCACTCTCATTGCAATAGATAAAGATCGGTTTTCTTTTTCTATATCGGTTTTCTTTTTCTTGAAGCAGTATAACGTATGCCATCTTTTCTCAGTTAAATTTTCCTAATCTCATTTCTTCTTATGTTTACAGCGTTTAAGGTTTAGGATTGTTACAATTGAAACTGTCATTGTACCAAATATATTAACAATACAACCAAAGACAACCTCAAATTCAAAATATCTAAACATCCTAAACAAATAATCTAAGGCTATGTGTAAAGACTCTACAAGTAAAGATAAAAACTTTGGATCAATGTCAAGACAAAAGCTTTGTATCAATGTCTTTAAATAGTACTTACAAGCTATGCCCGCTCTGAACAATTACTTCCGGTGCCATCCAATATGGGGTGCCTTTCATTGATTTGGCTGCAGTCATAGTTGCCTAAGTTCAAATTGAAATAAATAAGTATGCATGTCAGAGAGTAGACAGATAAATGTCGGCTAAAGTTTGTTCCTTTGTGTTATCATACAACTGAAATATGAAACAATTCATCAGTCATAATTGGTCCACATTTGATAGGTTTGTGAAGCAGCATAGAATCAGAAGAGCACAATGACACTAGAAGGCAAAAGGGGAAAAAGAATAAGTATGCATTCATACCAGCTTAGCAACTTGCTTGGATGCACCAAAGTCTGCAAGTTTGATGCAACCTTTGTTATCAACAAGAATGTTTGCCCCCTGCAATTTGGCAGCGCTGACTTGAGTAAGAAAGATGTATGTAGACACAATTCAGCTATATAAGATAAAAAAAAATAAAGGGAAAAACTAAACCTTTATATCCCTGTGTATAATTTTATTGCGATGAAGATACTCAAGACCCTGCAACAGTTGTTTTGTATACATTCTTATAACCTATAGATAGAAAATGAGAATAAATTAGCATGCAATAGAAAGTTAGCCAATTTGGTAAAGTTTAGATATCAGAGTTACTCACAGCCTCAGGAAAGGAGCCGAATTTCCCAAGCAATGATGATATTGATCCACCCGGTACAAATTCCAGCAGTATATTCAAGGTATCTTCTTCTCTTGCAGTCCCCAAGTATCTCTATTGAAGAGCTCAAACAGACAATAGATCATCCATTTCTTCAAAAAAACAATAATAATAATTAAGGGGAAAAAACTGTGAATAAACTTACAACAATGTTTGGATGTGAAAGGTTCTTGAGAAGCTTCACTTCTTCTTCCAGCTCTCTTACATGAGCCTGTCACACACAATTAACTTCTAAAAAAACACACACATAAAAAGAGGGGAAAACAAGAATGCAAAATTAAAAAGGAAGGGATTTTATAAACGAGATAGGGATAAAGATTCTGACTTGGGCTTTCTCCTTTGACGCACTGCTCACCCAATCAAAACCTGCAAAAGTTAACACTGAATCAAAAACCTAACTACAAATTTAACCCCAAAAAAAAGGTAAATCACAAGAAATCACCAAAAGAACAACCAGAAATCCCACCTGTTTGACTGCAAGAAGCTCTCCGGAATCGAGATTCATTCCCATATAAACATGGCCGAAAGCGCCGCATCCGATCAATTCCCCCTTTCGCCATCGAATCGGAGGGCCTCGTCTTCAACAATCGGCTGGTTAGCAAGAGGAGGGGAAGGGGAGGAGACGATGGGAGTTTGGGAAGAAACCCTAACCCCAATCCAAGCCCGACTCTGGATTTCCTCAAGCAAGATCCGATCTTTTCAGTGAATCCTCCCTCGGTGGAAGAAGCGTCGTCGGGATTATGGTAAGGTCGGAAGACGAGGGATCTGCGAACCGATCCCAAGAAATCGCTCATCCTCGCTCTCTGTTATGCTTCGATTTGGATTGATCAATTCGATCGATTGATCGAGGGATTTCCTCGTCTTCTCCAATATAGGGTTGAGAGAGAGAGAGCGAGAGAGAGCGTGCGTGTAGAAAGAGTGAAGGGATTAAAATAGAGATTCCCTCTTCTTCCCCGGTTTCAAATGTTTTGGGATTGAAATGACGAAAATGCCTTTTTCGGACCGTTAGGCTTGAAATTAAATGAAAATGAAGTGTCCCTGTAATTTTATTCGGATGATCGAGAGTGGAGTGGAGTGGAGTGGATGCGCTGCTTCCTCGGTTCTATGTTAGTGTGTTAGGTAAAAAGTTGTGTGATTGACCATGCCACATTCCTCTCCTTTGCACAATCCAGAGAATGGTAAACAAAAAAAACAAAACTGAGAAAAGGAAGAAGAGGGGGACACACGAGAGAGAGGGAGGGAACTGGATGAGCTCCGCGTGGCCGGAGTTAGCAGGGGATCAACGGAATCGACCAATTCATTCGAGTTCTCGGTTCAAGGAGAGTTGGTGGGTTTGGATTGCCCTTCGTCATGGCGCCGGAGACGGACTCGCTGCATCCTCTGCCACGCGCAGGAAGCAGGGGTCAGGTTGTGGGCTACTAGATGGGCTTGCCAATGCCACATCGGCTTTTGGCTCCACTTCTCGAGCGGCCAGTGTAAAGGAGGACGGCGCAACGAGTCTCCGGCGATAACACGGTGAACGTTGCGACGAGAGTTCGCATAGCTACAAGGCTGACGGTGAGGCAGGCAGGTCTGAGGCAAGACGTGGAGGTGTCGGCCTCGACTGTCGTGGTGGCTGCTAGCCAGGCTGGCGGCATGCTGGATTGTAGCATCAGCGTCACGCACCACTTTCCACTAAAGCGAGATAAGAACGTGACTTGCACTGGCAACACGCTAAAACTAACATGTTAAGGCTTTAATCTGCAAATTATTTCATTTTTTCTATCTATTGCATAGATCAAGTTCAAATGAAGTTTCATACATGAAACAAAACTAATAAAAAGATTTATTTGACAAAGGGTTCAAAACCAAATAATGAATACAAATTCTAATACTAAGAAATGAGATCAAGCTCTCATTCATACATCTATGAAAGAGAATAGCTAAAAGCAGTCTTCAAGTCTTCTACCGAGTTCCAATAGGCTCCTCGTAGTACTCCTCGTCTCCAACTAGTGTCTCCACGAGCTCTCCACTATCTAGGGTAACAAACCCTAGGGAGTCAGAATCTTTCGAAAAGTACAAATAAGAAAAGGAAATATGCAATATGTGCAAGGCACAGAGATATATATGAACAAGAGAAGAACATGCAATATGCAGTTACATGACATTTATTCTCATTGCACTACTATGTGTTTGTAAACTCTGCCAGTGCATCGTTCACTGCCTGTCCCAAGCCAGAATAAAGGAGGAGGGTTGTCGTAGGCCTGTGACAGCCAACGTAAAACATTGTCATATATTATGAACATGAACCAAGAACTAAATTTCGTTGGGGCGTTTCATACTGAGCAACGCGCTACATCAAAGCCCGGTGTAGTGAAAAGTGGGCAAGGGTTGCTAGGTCATCATCCAGAAACGACGCGCCACATCGGCGCCCGGATGTGGTGTCAAATGAGTAAGGGTTCCCACACTTTTATGAGCGGATGAGGGTAAAGAAGTTAGCTCATGAATATAGGATTAGGTTAACATCATGGAACATAGGTTCTCTTACAGGTAGATTAGCAGAGTTAGTTGATGTTATGGCTAGACGGAATATTAGTATTTTGTGTGTGCAAGAAACTAAGTGGGTAAGTGAAAAGTTAGAATTATAGAGCCTTGAGGTTATAAACTTTAATATACTGGTAGAGATAGAAATCGTAATGGGATGGGTGTGATCATTGATAAACAATTGCTTGAGGATATAGTGGAGGTTAGGAGAAAGGGTGATAGGATTTTACTAGTTAAACTTATTTTAGGTAGGAAAATTTTTAATGTTATTAGCGTCTATGTACAACAAGTAGGACTTGATGAGTCAAGTAAGCGTCATTTTGAGAGGATTTAGATGAGATTGTACAAGGCATACCCATTAGAGAAAAGTTTTTCATAGGCGGTGATCTCAATAGGCATGTAGGAACTAGTCGTTATGGGTTTGATAGTGTACATGGAGGATTTGGTTTTGGGGAAAGAAATGAACCAGGAACTCGATTTTAAATTTTGCTTTGTCATATGATTTGATCTTAGCAAATACTTGGTGTAGGAAAAGAGAGTCTCACTTAATCACTTTTAGAAGTGGATCAAGTGCGAGCCAAATAGATTTCTTTTTAACTAGAAAAGTAGATAGAGGTTGTTGTATGGATTGTAAGATAGTATCGAGTGAGAGTATAGTAACCCAATATAGACTCTTAATTTAGATGTCCGGATTAGAAGGAGATTTAGAAAGATTAAACGTAAGTTAGATCCTAAGAGTAAGTGGTGGCGGCTAAAAAAAGGTAACCAAGAAGTGTTTGTAGATCGAGTAGTACATGAAGTAGATTAAAAAGCCCAAGATGATCCCAATACAACATGAAACAAAATTACTAGCTGCATTAAAAGAGTAGCTGAAGATGTACTTAGTGAGTCATAGGGTGGTGCTCCACCATGTAAGGACATATCATGGTACAATGAAGAGGTAAAAGCTGACATTAAGATCAAACGAGACTCTTATAGAGATTTGAAGAAAAATTGTGATGGAGTGAGTTTTGAGAGATATAAGCTAGCCAAAAAGGAGGCTAAGAAAGCTGTTCAGAATGTAAGAGCTAAAGTGTATAAAAAAGTGTATGAGAAGTTGGACACCGAAGAGGTTGAAAATGATATATATAGAATTGCTCGAATAAGCAAGAGAAAGACTAGAGACTTATGTACTGTGAGGTGTGTCAAAGATGAGAATCAGAAGGTTTTAATTCGAGATGAAGAAATCAAAGAAAGATGGAGAGAGTATTTTGACAAATTGTTCAATGATAGTTCTACTCAAGACTTGGATGACCTTACCATTCAGTGTTAGGATATGAAACATAGTTATATGCGCAGAATTAGCGAATATGAAGTTAAAGAGACCTTGAAGATGATGAAGTCAAGGAAAGCTGTTGGCCCGGATGGAATTCCTATTGAGGTATGGAGATGCTTAGGAGAGGTGGGCGTAAGATGGTTGACAAACTTCTTTAGCAAGATCTGACTAAGTAAAAAGATGCCAAAAGAGTGGAGGAAGAGTACCTTAGTACCTCTCTATAAGAACAAGAGTGATATCCTGAGTTATTCAAACTATCATGGAATAAAACTCATGTGTCACACCTGAAGCTTTGGGAAAGGGTAATTGAACATATGTTAAGGCAGAATGTTATAATATCAGAGAACCAGTTTGAGTTCATGTCAGAGCGATTGACGACAGAAGCTATTCATTTGCTTCATCAACTTATAGAGCAATTTCGAGAAAGGAAGAGAAATTTGCATATGGTCTTTATAGATTTAGAAAAAACTTAAGATAAGATGCCAAGAGAGGTATTATGGTAGACATTGATGAAAAAGAGAGTCCCCATCAAATATATTGACATGATCAAGGATATGTACGATGGAGTGTGGCAAATGTGTGGAGGTATAACAAATTATTTTTCTATCACAATTGGATTGCATCAAGGATCTACATTGAATCTATTCTTATTTGCCATAGTGATGGATGAGCTTACTAGAGCTATTCAAGATGAGATACTGTGGTGTATGCTATTTGCTGATGATATTGTCCTAGTCGATGAGGCGAGAGCTGAGATAAATGCCAAATTGGAGTTATGGAGGCAAACTCTAGAATCTCGAGGTTTTAGATTAAGTAAGGCCAAAACAGAGTATATGGAGTGTAAATTCAGTAAATAAGGAATCTGAGATTATAGTATTGTGAGACTAGATGGACAAGAAATACCGATGAGCAGTCATTTAAGTACTTGGGTTCCATTATCCCGAAGGATGAGGAGATCGATAGTGATGTCAACCATAGGATCCAAGCCGGCTTGTTGAAATAGAGGAGCGCAATAGGAGTTTATGTGATCGTAACATTCTGTTATAGCTGAAGGAAAAGTTTTATCGGACTGCTATTAGGTCAGTTTTGTTATATGGCACAGAATGTTGGGCTATAAAGAGATATCAGCCCAGAAGATGAGTGTAGCAGAGATGCACATGCTTCGTTGAATGTGTGATAACACGCGGAGAGATAAGGTGAGAAATGAGGATATTTGATCGAGCTAAACCTGCACCAAAAAATACAGAAATTTAGAACAGTGTTAGGTCCTCAATTCTACCGTGTAGCCTAGGGCTAACGGGTCGTGATCCACAGGAAGGGACAGCGATAGAAGCGTTATGTAAGTTTCTTCTTTTAATTTACAAAAACTAATTAATAATTATCTTCTCAATTTTATAAAAAGAAAATAAAATTATTATGTTAAGTTAAGAAGGAGATGGTAGAAGAAGAGATTGTGGTGTTGTTGTTTTATTTATAAAAAAAGGAAAGACTCAAAAAAAGAATTATAACTCTAAACTAATGAACTGAAAAAGAAAACAAAAAGAGTACTTACATCTACCGTTAAATCATAAGAAAGACTTGCCTCAGTATGAAGTAAAGTAAAGCAAATAGAAAGAGTAACTTGAACATGGTGCTTGGCCAGAATGAGTACGATGATGAAAAGTTGAAAAATTTCATTGATGTCACCTTCAATATAAGTCTCTTGAAAAAGAATTACAATAGTGTCACTCTAAAATAATTCTTCCTCTCTTTTCTCATGTAACTCTCTCTAACCTAAAAGAAAATAAAAAAATAAAAATTACATTGAAGAAGAAAAGAAAACCTAAACTAAAGCTCTCTCTCTGAGATGGTGCCCTTTTAAGTCTTCTTTCTGTAGCATCTTGAATCATTAGATTTGAGTTTCAGTAGCGAAAGTTATGATTAAAATGCTAAACTGTATCCAGCCTGAATCCGAATTTAAATTGCTTCATCTCATCCGTTGATCTTCTCTCTATCCATTTTTCCTCTTGGATTTTAGTTTGTCTTCTAGAATTGATAATATATCCATTTATCTTCAGCAAAATCAATAGGGTTTGTAAACAATCCATTTTCCCTTTGAAATTAGATAATATTATCTTATCTGATATATCCAGTTTTCAGATAAGATAACTTCTAGAACCTTTGAATTTGAATCGATCCCCTTTCTTTTGAACTTTTGAATTTAATTGGATAAATTTCATGATTATCTTCTCCCTACCCTGCATGAATTAGGACATTAAGACAAATTATTTACAATATTCATTACAGAATAGATGTAGGAATGTAATAATATTTAGGTAATATATGTGTCCAAACACACCCCCACACTTATCTTTTGCTCATCCTCGAGCAAAACAAAGAGAAAAGAAAACCTAAACTGACCAAACCTAACTCACTTTCGTAGAAATCACGGTTGCACTTAGCACGTGCAACAAGCTGTTAAACCTCTAGGTTACCCCTAGAGGACGAGTTTTGTCTCGTGAGGGTTTTCAGTGGATTGCACCCACAAAATCCATGAAGAAAAAAATGAATTGTTAGTATTTTTTGAAAACATATTTTGAAAGGAAAATATTTGAAGTATTAATGTAAAAATTCAAGTAATCTATAAGTCATATGATTATCAAAACTTAGTTATTCCTAAACTTAGTCTCTATTCGAAAACTTGTTTTCAATTAAGGTATTATATTTCTCATCTAGTCTATTATTTTACCCTAAGTCATATATGCATCTTGTGACCGTGAAAATTTAGCTCAGGATTCTTCAACTCTAACTCTTATGCCTTATTTTTTTCTTTTTTTAATTTATGGCGGTAATATCCCTTAGCTCTATTAGGCTTTCTAATTCGCCCATGTAACGAGCCTTAGTCGGTGACTCCCAAACCAGACGGTTTTAGGGTACCAGGTGAGAAAACACCCCAAGGACTTAGGACTCGAGCAAATAAGGCCACAAAACTAAGAATTTTTATTTATATGAACCACTTTTAGGCTCGAATACTTATGCTTTATGAGGCACAAATACCCAGCTTAATCAGAGGATTTTTTTTGATATATGTATATATATATATTTTATATAAGGCATAAGAATCTTTGTTTTAGAACCCTAAGTGTGTAAGTGTATAAAGTATGTATATTTCATCAAGGTAAAAATCAAGACTAAATTACTTTTTCAATTTTTCTTCCTAGCCTCAAAATCAAACAAATAATTTTATTTTGACCTAATTATGATCTTCTTATTTCTTAAAATTAACTTAATTTCTTACAAAAATAATTCAATTATTTTCCATTTTCAAAAAGTTTTTAAAGTAATGATTTTTTTAAATTAGTAAAATTAGTATGTTAATAAACCCTCCTCCACACCTAACTCATGCATTGTCCTTAATGTATGAATGAAATGCAATAATACATGAAAAATGAGAAAGGGAAGGAAAATTGTCACCTCAAGGTGGTGGTTTCGGTGGTGATCTCATTGGGCCAAGCGTTTCTACCCAATCTAGATACTGTGAATTTTCATGGAACCCACCTTTCAGGACCTCTTTCTTATTAGTATTTTTATACTCCCTAATATGAATAGGATTATGCAAGATCCTAACATGAAATTTTTTTCGGTTATATGACCAATCTTGGGATATCATCACGGAGTCATATTGATCTAAACCTTGGTCCAACAGTGGAATGTGATTTTGTGGAATGTATGATTTGGGCTCAACAATGAAAGGAATAAGAACCGATACTGACTCGGGAATAAAACTCAAATCAAGTTTAGGTTCTAAAGTCGGAGTTGGTTCATGGGTTTAGTCCAAATCATAGAATTCAAATTCACATTCATTTCCCAACAATGAAATGTGACTATCCAATATAGTTGGTACATGTTCAAGCTCTACGGGGATAGGAATCAGTATTGGCTTCGGAATTAGGTCCGAATCGGGTAAGGATACCGGAGTCAGCATAGATTCAAAAAGTGAAACTGAATCACAATATTGAGAATCGGTGTCACATTCATCTTCAAGTTCAGTCTCATTAAAATGAAAACTTGCCAATTTATCAATGGGTTGATATTGTCAAGTTCAAAGTTTTGTGGTGAAATTGAATCTTGGTTAAAATCTTCAAGATACCATGATTATTCATCAATATGGCTAGGAGAATCAGGAATGGTCGAAAATATGTTAGGTAGAGTTTCCTCATTCCTATCATTAATTGTGTTGACCAAATGACTCACTTTTTCTTCTAACCTATTAAGAGATTTGAGACAATCTGTTTGGGATTAAATACAATCGTTTTAGGACTGAATCATGAATTTCATATTCTTTTCTAAGTCAACAGGTTCTTCTTGTTGTGATTGGACTTGGAAATTAAAGTAAGGATCTTGAATTTGAAAATTGTTTGGGAGAACTGAGTCCGCTATGATTTGTACTTGTCGTGTGGACTCAATAAAGGCTTCAAAAGTCTTTTCTAAAGAAGATTTCTCTTCTATAGGTTGGGCTTGGTATGGATTATATGAAGTTGTTTGTTGGGAAGGTTATTGATAATAAGACTCGGGAGAGTTGTATCCCCACTGACTCGGTGAAGAGTGGTGATGATTGTCCCATTCTTGTTCATAGTACTGAGATTGGGGCATACATTGATTCAGATAAGACCAATCTGGTATACTTGGTTGGTTAGAGTTATATAATGCCGGGTTGGTAATATCTGAATAGAAAGAAGTTGGGGTGAAATATGGATTTGAGTTATAATCAGAATAATTGTAATTATAATCCAGTTTCACAAGAACAAACAAAATAAACAAATAAACAAACAAGAAAATAAAGAAAAATCTAGCCTATGTTAGGGTAGAGCTTAGACCTAGACGACTCTTAACTGTTGATTATCCACAGGAGGTATATTGTAGAACCTGACACAAGTTAATCGGCCAAATAGGGGTAAGATTGGTGGGAGGTATCCGTGCCTAAGCAATGGGCCTAATTATGTCAAACCACCAGCCTTCTGGGTTTCGCCCCTCAATCCCCAACCTTAGACACCGATTTGGAAAGAGTCAACTTCTAACAACTTCCCCTTAGGTCAATCCCTATTTGAGTCCGAGATGTCCCTAGGGCCGACGTCTACTCAATTTTATGTTAGGATGGGTTAGTGAGTGAGGAGATGATTTTTTGGGCTAAAAAAGGGTAATGACTTCCCCACCTTATCTTATTTAAGGATATGCCCTTAGTCTTTTTAGTGCAGTGTACAAGTATAAAGCAAAAGGTAACATTCAAGCAATATGCATCACTCAAAATATGTTTCCTAAACTATATGCAATGCTCACATATCTTTACTCCAGCACTCTTCAACAGTAATGTAAAGAAATGAAATAGACAGATGCCCTAAGATGCAAGAGTCTAAACATTTTTTAGCATTTACAAAGCAACAAGTTACTGTTGATTAGAAATATGTACAGAGTGAGTTAAACAGATAAACTAATAACTGCAGAGAGCTAATCTCTGAAAAGCAACCTGCAAGAGACTACAGTTAGTAGTTCACCACAGTTTTGGGCTCTGGTGCTCTGCCTTCTTTGACAGAGGCACAGAGTAGCAATATATCCACTGCAACTCCTAGTTTTCTGTAATTAGTCCCTGTACACCAAAACAAAGAAGAAAAAGAGATTAATTTGTAAAAGTAAATTAGAAAGAAAGAAAACTTACCACCCCTCCTCGGTAACGGCACCAAAATTATGATCGAGCCAAATCTGCACAAAAAAATACAGAAATTTAGAACAGTGTTAGGTCCTGAATTCTACCGTGTAGCTTAGGGCTAACAGGTCGTAATCCACAGGGAGGGACAGCGATGGAAGCGTTATGTAAGTTTCTTCTTTAATTTACAAAAACTAATTAATAATTATCTTCTCAATTTTATAAAAAGAAAATAAAATTATTATGTTAAATTAAGAAGGATATGGTAGAAGAAGAGGTTGTGGTGTTGTTGTTTTATTTATAAAAAAAAGAAAGACTAAAAAAAGAATTATAACTCTAAACTAATGAAATGAAAAAGAAAACAAAAAGAATTCTTACCTCTACCGTTGAATCATATGAAAGACTTGCCTCAGTATGAAGTAAAGCAAAGCAAATAGAAAGAGTAACTTGAACATGGTGCTTGGCCAATTTGAGTACGATGAAGAAAAGTGGGAAAACTCCATTGATGTCACCTTCAATATAAGTCTCTTGAAAAAAAATTACAATAGTGTCACGCTAAAATAATTCTTCCTCTCTTTTCTCATGTAACTCTCTCTAACATAAAAGAAAATAAAAAAATAAAAATTACATTGAAGAAGAAAAGAAAATCTAAACTAAAACTCTCTCTCTGAGATGGTGCCCTTTTAAGTCTTCTTTCTGTAACATCTTGAATCATTAGATTTGAGTTTTAGTAACGAAAGTTATGATTAAAATATTAAACTGTATTCAGTCTGAATCTGAATCTAAATTGATTCATCTCATCCGTTGATCTTCTCTCTATCCATTTATTCTTTTGGATTTCAGTTTGTCTTCTAGAATTGATAAGATATCCATTTATCTTCAGCAAAACCAATAGGGTTTTTAAACAATCCATTTTTTATTTTGAAATTAGATAATATTATCTTATTTGATATATCCAGTTTTCAGATAAGATAGCTTCTAGAACTTTTAGATTTGAATCGATCTCCTTTCTTTTAAACTTTTGAATTTAATTGGATAAATTTCATGATTATCTTCTCCCTATCATACCCTGCATGAATTAGGACATTAAGACAAGTTATTTGCAATATTCATTACAGAATATATGTAGGAATGTAATAATATTTATGCAATATATGTGTCCAAATAATATTCGTACTAAGATAGGTGTAGCCTTTATAGAAGAGAAGATGAGAGAAAATCACCTACGATGGTTTGATCATGTGCGATGTAGACCTACAGATGCGCCAGTCCAGCAAGTAGAGCGTATCAATTTAGGGCAAGTTAAAAGAGCGCAGGGGAGACCGAAGAAAACATGGATGGAGGTAATACGACAAGATATAGAGGCTAAAGTCTTAGTGAAGGCATATTGCTCGATAAGAATGAGTAGAAAAAGCTGATCCATGTGCTCGTTCTGACGTAATTCTCTTTTGGTTCATGTAGCCACCCAAATACTTGGGACAAATGGCTTAGTTGTTGTTGTTGTACTATGTATTTGTAGCATGAATTTATTATTGGACCAGTAATAAAGTATTCCAGTCATGATGATAACAGGCATTCTCAAGCCATAAGTATAGCCATAGCATGAAGTGAGTTAAATATAATAAGTATAGCTAAACAATTAATTAGTAGTAATCATCATTTTAAACACACAGCTACAAGGTTAATTATAAAAATATCCCTAGTAGTTACTAATTAGGTGAGACTTGTTGGCCCGGAGGCCCTTCACCTTAGTTTTGATGATGACTAACTTATGAAGGTTAGTTTTCTAATGATCTTGCGTTTAATAAGTTTCAGATATTGATCAAGATCTTAGTAGAGATTTGAATTCAACAAAAGATTCACACTCAGTGTTGAAGCAAATAAGCATTGATTCAAGAGCTCACATTGCAACGATCGCATCTAGCTCATTTGGATCAAGTTTGGATCGAGTCGTCTTGGAAAAGAAGATCTACAAGAAAACTTTTGGTCTAGGTTTGTTTTATTTTTTGTTTTAGATCTTATGTAAAGATAAACTAGTTTTGATATGCTCAAGTACACACACACACAAGCTCAAAAGTTTTGATTTTGGTTTAACCGTTTTGGATTTTCAAGAATATATGCATCTTTATGTTTTCATGAATAGATAGAATCAAAATAAGTTTTACATGGTTTATATGTATATTAGATTTCATCCATATACATTGATAGTTCATATTGTCTAAAAACTTATTTTGATGATTCTAGTTTATGTGTTTTAAGTTTTGTTTTTTAACAAAACTTATTTCTGGATTTAATGTCAAAAACATAGATATATCTTTTGTATGTGTATCAGACTCTATCCATACACACTATACTTAAAAAGTGTTTACATATCATGTTTTTGTATTTATACAAGTTTTGGAGAAAATGTATTTTCATTTTAAAATTCTAAAGTTTAAAAAAAATATAATTTTTATTTAAAGCTAATATTTCCTTGCCTAAAAAATAGTCCAAATAGTTTATAATATGTGTTGAATTTTGATCTCACATATTTATGCTTCAAATATTTATAAGAACTTATTTTTGTGAAATTTATGAGATTTTATGGGATTTATAGGTAATTAAAAGACCAAATATTTCAACCTATAAACCATGGCTGAGGGCTACAAACGGTCAACCGAAGCCTGGCTCGGTCATTCGACCGGTTGACGGATGTGCACAGATGTGCACAGGCTTTAACGGTTGACCGGGCGGTCGACCATTCCAGAGAGTCTGCTCTCTGGATTTGGCCCCGGTCGACCGACCAGAGAGACCAGCTCTTAGGTTCAGGCCTCGGTCGACCGGGCGGTCGACCGACAAGCAGTTTACCTTGGGGCGGCCGACCGATAACCCAACGGTCAGAAATTTGACTATTGGTCGGTCGACCGGGCGGTCGACCGACAGGTCATTTCTGACCTGTTCTGGACCCAACTGCTTTATTTTTAGACCCCTATAAAAATGAGTTTTTGGGGGCTGTTTCTCCTAAGATTTTTTAGAGCTATTTTTTCATCTTCTACAGAGTTTTAGCAACAAGTTTTAAATAAGTTTTTGAGCCAAAAATATCTTATCTTTATTTGTTTCAAAGTTTTTGGAAAATAAAAAAAAAACTAGATTTGGGAAATTTTGTTCTTCATTTTACATATCTATGAAGAAGTTTTTCCTAAGTGTTTTCTTTGTTGTTTTATTTCTAAACACTTTGATTTCTCACATATTTAAGCTATCATCTCAAATCTATCTATAGAATCTTTATATTGTAAGAAAAATTGTTTGTGATCCTTTGAGATCATCAAGAGAGAGTTTGTGATCATTGAATCACTAAGTTTTAATTCTTCTTTGCTTTGTGCTAAGCTTTGTGCCTTCCCTCTTGTGTAGAGGTGTTTGTATTTGAGAGGAGTTGTGTACTCCAAGTGTTGAGTTGTACTTCCTCAGTGGAAGTCCCTTTGAGGAAGGTCCTGTGTGGACATAGTGGAAATCCTTCTGTGTGAAGGCGGGGCCGTAGAGCAGTGGCTCGAACCTCGAAACATATCTTGGTGTTTGTGTTTGATCCACTATCTCTCAACTCTATCTCTCTTATATCTTGCATTACTTTATATTGTTCATATTCATATGCTAGATATAGTTTGTGCGCCCACACTTGTGTTCAACCAAGAGAGCTTATAAAGCACCTCAACTCTTAATCTAGAGAATTTAGAGGAGTAGTTTCAGAGCCCTTCTCATAGAATTCGGGCTCACTCTTGGTTACATATAGTGAGTTAGCAATTAAGCTTTAAATTTCGCATCATTTGTCCTAAATTAGCTTGTACACCTATTCACCCCCTCTAAGTGTACTTATAAGACTGCCCCAACTGTCACATGTAGTAGAATGTACCCCATCATATGTCTACTATGATTGTCAATTGGGTCCTAAGACGCGAAAAGATTGTATCCCATACCACAGTCTATTTCTACATATCAATCAATGATTATCATTGTTTGAAAACTATTAGTGAAAAAAGCGTCCTTATGCCCCAACGAGAAGTCATGCCAGGAATAATCAAAATATAATCACAGTGAGCTCATCAATAATCCATGTCACAAAGTGACATGCATAATATAATAACACACACCACCATATCTTGTACATAGGTAGGGGTACTCAAGGTACATTTTTTCAATTTTTACCATCAATTTTCCCATATTAGCTCTATATCTTGTCATTTTTTACAATCAATTTAATTATAGAACATGAATATTCTTGCATGAACCAAGTACCAAGAACAATCATGCCACCATGTCCTTGTCAAGCCCATATAATCATCATGTACCACTTTCCCAAGTAATTTCAAGTACATGCTTCACACAAGCGTTTATCCATGCCATTTAACTTTCGTGTTCATGTCCAAGGTGTTCATGTTGTAATTTTTATATCATGGTGTTTTTTCCGTGAACAAGATCAATTATGTCAGTTATTTGTTCAAACACAGTTCATACGAGTAATTAACTCGAGGCAATCTTAATAGCATGCATGAAACTTGTTTATTCTGGAAAGAAATAAAAACATGCAGACATTAACAAGGATCTTTGATTACTACTCTATCACGAATAAAAATGCAATTTCCTAGTAACAAACAACATCTTATTTTGACTTATGATCGTACACGTACATTGCATATCTAATATCACATGTGTCACATTTCTACATTTATTTTATAATAAAACTCTGCTATTTGATGTATTTTCATGTCTAGTGGCGTGCAAAGTAATTAAGAAAGAAAAGAGAGATTGACAGATTTATCCAATTAAATCCAAAAGAAAGGGGATCAATTCAAATCCAAAGATTCTAGAAGCTATCTTATCTGAAAACTAGATATATCAGATAAGATAATATTATCAAAATTCAAAGAAAAATGGATTAGAAGAAAACCCTATCAGTTCCGCTGAGGATAAAAAGATAGATTGTCAAATCTAAAACAGATATTCAAAATTCAAGAAAATAAAATGATAGAGAATGAATCAACGAACGCCTGATCCTAGATCCTAGCCCTACAGCCAGGATACTGTCGTGGAAACGCCGCTTTCGCCGCATTTCAGCCATATTTTGTTTGAATCTGGGGGAGCGCCAGCTCCCCCTATCTTCATATGCTCTCCCTCTTTTGTTTTTTCCTATACATACTGGCCTTTCTAAAGAGAAATGTACACAGAAGGGCTGTAGAATTTATGTTAAAAAGAGAGAATTGTGTAACGCAGGTTTGGAGAGTTGTAAACAATGATTTATGAATGAAATTCAGTCTTCTTCCATCAAGATCGTGCGCCGTTTCAGTCTAAACTTTCTCTACTTTCCTTTATAATTTGTATGATGCTATTCTTCTCTTTTAATTTAATGCTCTACCTTATTCTTTCATTAATAATCTAGTGCATGTCTTCTTTTTTTAGTTATTAGTTCTTTCTTTTTCTTGTCATCAGCATCGTTAGGAGGAGGGAGACGTCAAGGCGATAACAAGAAACTAAGACTTGCATTGATTTCGAGTTTCATATTTCTCTTCCCTTTTTCTCATTTTCCTTCTTCTTCCATCACTTTATCTTAGTCTTCGCATTAGTGAGTATTTCTTTTTACCTCCTTTACTTCATATTTCTCATACTTAAAGAACTTTAATTTTTAGAACAAAAAACTCCAACTTTCATCAAAGGCTTTCCAACTAGATTTAGATTAGATTTAGATTTATAACAACCAAGTTTTAAACAAGTCTTTGTGGATTCGACCATGTTCTTGCCACTATATATGATTATTCTAAAAAAAATTCTAACAAGATTAGGTTTTTCTATAATTTGTAAGTGGTCTACAACGATGAAATTCTTTATGACTTTCGAACTGCGAACAATTTTTGGCGCCGTTGTCGGGAACTTGTGAAAAATCTATTTTTGAAAATCAACATTTAATCTTTTCCTAGTTTTTGTTAAAAAAATTAAAATTCAAAAAAAAATCTTTTTATTTATTTTCTTTTTTTTTCATCCTTGCGAATTAACTTCAAAATTGTCTTTTTGCAGGGATTTTCCATGAACAAAGTGAAGATTTGCACAACAGGAAAGAAATTGCTTGCTTGTTAGTTGCGCTTGATAAATAAATATATAAAACAAATAAAATTGCTTGCTTCAGAGTCGTCGGAAAGGTTGGTATTTTTCTAACTGTACCGACGAATCTCCTGCCAGTGGGGTTTTGAAAGTGCTTTCGATTAGACTTATTTGTGCTGCATTAGTGCATTTTACATAAAAAGATCTTAAAAGTTGTCCCCCCTCACATATTGTAGTGATTTCATTACCCGTTCTTTGGCTCAAAAATCACAAACACATATAAAATTTTTTCAAGTTTGAACTAATTTAAAATCAATTAGAATTTGGCCACTAAGATTTCGAGCTCATTAAGTGGATCTATTGTGAGAAGACTCCGGTAAACACTTTCAAGCTTTCAAAGAGAAACTTTCTTGTCTTAAAAAGGGTGACTTAGCCATTGCGGCGGTGCCTGACCTGGAGGAAGGACTGAATCGCTTGTTTGACGGGTTTGACCAGTAAACCCATAATCCATCTAACCCAATTAGGAGCTGTCTAACTAGGGTGAATTTTATTCTCTTGAGATTAATGGTTAAAAAATTGATTAACTTAAAATTAAACTCAAGATAAAAAAAAATACTTGATTGGAATTGATTGGTTGAGTAATCTTGTGTGCAATCTTATCTAGAATTTTAAAAAAATTCTTCTTTGAGGCAGTACCCTGGTTCATGCGAAAGTGGGTTTGTGTTAAGGGTCGATTAGAATCCATTACTATCTCTGACCCTACTGCTAAAATCAATGATGTAAATGAAAACCATCAAATGACCTTAAAGGATTACATGTATCCTACAAGGTCCACCCAAGCTTCTTGTATCACTTTGTCGGCCCTTACGACAAATTTTGAAATTAAATCTGGTATGATACAGATGCTTCCAGTCTTTTGGGAATTGGCAAATGAGAACTCATATCAACATGTTAGAAAATTTGAAGATATTTGTGAGATCATGAATTACAATCAGATGATGGAGGAATCCCTAAAACTTAGGTTATTCCCCTTTTCCCTAAATGAAAAAGGCAAAGCTTGACTTCTTTCTATCCAGCCTGGTTCAATTTTCACTTGGGTAGGGTTACCTGAAGCCTTCTATAGAAATTTCTACTCCAAATAGAAAATCGCTTCTGTACGTCAAGCCCTTAACACTTTTTATCAACAAAAAGGGGAGACGTTTTTCACATTCTTTGAAAAATTCAAGGATCTTTTGCTTGAGTGTCCTCACCACGGATTTGAAAAAATTCGTTTGATCCAAATTCTATATGAAGGCTTAGACTATCAAAATAAGATCATGATTGAGTTCCTTTGCAATTGAACATTCACTAGTAAAACGGCCAATGATACATGAAGATTTTTTGAAGAGGTAGCAGAAAACACTCTAGAATGGGAATCTGTTAGTGTTGATGATAAGCAACCCACCACCATAACTGTCGTCAACAGGGGTGGTACGCATAAAGTCAACCCTAATTTTGAGAATGATGCCAAATTGACATCAGTAGTACGAAGACTTGAAGCCCTAGAGATGAGCAAGGGAACCCAATCTTCGACTCCCGAACCATCTAAAAATGTGGTGTCTCCCATCTGTGTCCTCTATGATAGTCAAGATCATTTGGTTGAACAGCGCCCGGGGTTGCCAATTATCAAAGCCGAACAAGCAAATGTACTTAATACATTTCGCAAACCTAACCCTAACAACCCATTCAATGAAACATACAATCCGGGATGGCGGAACCATCCTAATCTTTCTTGGAAGACCACTCAAGGATAAGGTTATAATGGATCACCATCATTCCAAGGACCACCTCCTAATAATCAATTTTACAAGAGAAATCAATTCAATGCATCTGCCCCTCCCCATATCCCTCCCAATCAAAGAAAGCTTTCTTTAGAGGACATGCACTAACAATTTATGCAGAGCCAAGCTAACCAGGCCCAAATAAATCACAATCAAAGTCAAGCGATAACCATGATCGAGGTTCAGTTAAGTCAGTTAGCTGCATCTATAGGAGGGAGAGAGAGAAAGGACAATTCCCTAGCTAAACTGTGCCCAACCCGAGAGGACAACATGTTCCTCAAAATACTCCAACTGGTCAATTTGAAATTCGCTCGATTCAAACCGAGAAGTTCAAGCTATCCACACTTTACGGTCGGGCAAGAGAGTGAACAATCAAGTCCAAACTCCACCAAACAATCCAATGTTTAAAATTCTAGCAAGGAAAAAGAAAAGGAGATGCCAAAAAAGTCAACAAAGAAAGATGATCTAGTTGTTATTGACACTCAAGGGAATTCCTTTGTGCCCAAAGCCGCATTTCCTCAACGTCTTCAAGCCAATAGGAAGAAAAATCACTATGAGGGCATTTTAGAAGTTTTCAAAAATGTCCAAATCAACATTCTTTTCTTGGATGCCATCAATCCGATTCCTTCATATTCCAAGTTTCTCAAGGACCTCACCACTGTTAAGAGGAAACTTCTATTCCTCGTGAAGCAACGATTGCTGCATAGGTATCCTGTCTTATTCAGCAAACCATTGCACTGAAGTATAAAGATCCGGAGAGTCCACCAATTTCAGTAAGGATAGGAGATCAGGTTATGGACCAATGTCTGTTAGATCTAGGCGCGAGTGTAAACCTTTTACCCTTCTCTGTTTACAAACAATTAGGTTTAGGAGAGTTACAACCTACTAATCTTACATCACTTTTAGCAGATAGGTCGGTTATGGTCCCCAAGAGAATTGTTGAGAATGTTATGTTGAAGGTTGACGAATTTTATTTCCCTGTGGACTTTGTGGTCTTGGATACTAAACCATTAACTAATCCTAACAGTCACTCTCCTGAGATCTTAGGGAGACCATTTCTTACTACCGCTGATGTTGTCATTAGATGTAGGAATGGAATTATGACCTTATCGTTTGAGAATAGGACAGTTAAGCTGAATGTTTTCCATACTGGTTCCCAACTACCTATAATGGATGATCATGAGGAGGTCAACATGATTGATATGTCGATCAGTCACACCTTTGAGGAGTCTTGTTATGAAGACCCTTTGGAAATGTTTGGCCCATTTTGGAATGAACTTTGACATAGATGAGTCTATAGAAGAGTCAATGCATTATTAGATTATGTTCCCATCATGAACACCAATCTATGAAAACCCAAAGTAGAACCTTTTCCTATGTCAACATCTGTTCCTATTCTATTAATCAGTGAGCCTCCCAAGTTGGAGCTCAAGCCTCTACCTAAAATGTTAAAGTATGCCTTCCTAGGTGATCGCAAACCTTGCCTGTGATCATTTCTTCTTATTTAGATGCATACCAAGAAGTAAAGTTGCTAGATATTCTTAGTGAATATAAAGAAGCTCTAGGTTGGATCATAGTAGACGTTAAGGGAATTAGTCCCTCTGTGGTAATGCACTAAATTTATTTAGAAGAGAATGCCATAATCTCGAGAGAACCACAGAGGCGGTTGAACCCTGTTTTGAAAGAGGTAGTGAGAGCAGAGGTCATGAAACTATTAGATGAAGGTATCATTTGCCCTATCTCTGATAGTCAGTGGGCTAGTCCGGTACAAGTTGTGCCCAAAAAATTCAGAGTCATAGTTGTTGCTAATGAGAATAATGAGTTGGTTCCAACTCTGTTCAAACTGGTTGGCGAGTGTGCATAAACTATAGGAAACTCAACTCCATGACTAGAAAAGATTATTTTCCTCTATCCTTCATCGACCAAATGTTAGAATGTCTTGTCAGTCACGTTTACTATTCCTTCCTTGATGGTTATTCTGAATATAACCAAATCTTCATTGCTCGCGAAGACCAAGAGAAAACGACATTCACTTGTCCTTTTGGTACATTTGCCTACCGTCGCATGCCCTTGGGGCTATGCAATGCACCTGCTACATTTCAGTGGTATATGTTAAGCATCTTTTTTGACATGATCGAGAGATTCTTAGAGGTATTCATGGACGACTTCTTTGTCTTTGGGTCTAATTTTAATGAGAGTTTATATCATCTATCATTGGTATTGATAAGATGTAAGAAAAAGAACCTTATTCTTAATTGGGAAAAATACCATTTCATGGTGAATTCTGGGATTGTCTTAGGATATATTGTTTCTGAAAAATGCATAGAGGTTGATAAAGCTAAGGTAAAACTAATCTCAAAATTACCTCCTCTGAAAACTGTTTGGGAAGTGTGATCCTTCTTAGGCCACGCCGGGTTCTATCGCCGCTTTATCAAAAACTTTTCAAAAATTTTCAGACCTCTGTGCTACCTTCTAGCAAGATGTTCCCTTTGAGTTCACCCCTTCCTGTTTGGCAGCCTTTGAAAGGCTCAAGACCGAGTTAACCTCGGCACCCATCATTCGACCACCTGACTGGAATCTTCCATTTGAGGGGATGTGCGACGCTTCTGACTATGTGATAGGAGTTATCCTAGGCCAGCGAGTAGATAGACTTCCTCATGTCATTTGCTATGCCAGCAGGACTCTTAACGACGCCCAACTGAACTATTTCACAGCTGAAAAAGAGTTGTTGGTGGTCATTTTTTCCCGTGACAATTTTTCCCTTCCTGATAGGTTCTAAGGTCCTAATTTACACCGATCATGCGACTTTAAAGTACCTTCTCATGAAAAAGGATACTAAAGCCCGTTTAATCCGTTAAATCCTATTCCTACAGGAATTCGACTTAGAAATTCATGATAAAAAGGAGGCTGAGAATGTTATCGCGGACCACTTTTCTAGACTAGTGGTCAAACTTTCGTCCGACTCACTACCTATTTTTGAGACATTTCCTGATGAGCAGTTAATGCTCGTCTTCCTTTCGATTGTTCCGTGGTATGCTGACATTGTGAACTATCTTGTCACGAAATAGATGCCTAATTTTTGGACAAGCAAGAACGATTATGTTTCTTAGCTAGAGTCAAATGGTTTTTCTGGGATGAACCATATCTGTTCAAATACTATCCTGATCAGATCATTCGATGTTGCGTTCCTGGTGCGGAGTTTGGGAACATCCTTTCATTCTACTATGACCAAGCCTGTGGTGGTCATTTTAGTGGGAAGAAAATTGCTGCAAAAATTTTATAGTGTGATTTTTATTGGCCCACATTATTTCGCGATGCTCATTTCTATTATCAATCTTATGATCGTTGTCAACGATTAGGGAAAATTGCATGATGGAATGAAATGCCATTGAACCCAATCTTAGTTGTCGAAATTTTTGATGCTTGAGGCATTGACTTCATGGGTCCCTTCCCTATGTCTCATGGATACCAGTATATCCTCGTGGCAGTTGACTACGTCTGTAAATGGATAGAGGTCGTAGCATGTAAATTCAATGACTATAAAGTTATGATAAACTTCTTAAAAGAGAATGTATTCTCTCGTTTTGACTCTCCTCGTGTAATAATTAGCGATGGTGGGAAACATTTCTGCAATCGTACATTTGAAGCCTTAATGAGAAAAAACTGCATCAATCATAGGGTAGCCACACTTTACCACCCACAGACTAGCGGCCAAGTGAAAGTCTCCAACCGAGCCATCAAGACCATTTTAGAGAAATCTATGAACATCACTAGAAAAGATTGATCTCTTTGATTGACTGATGCCTTGTGGGCATACGAACTGCATTGAAGACTCCTATTGAAATGTCTCCATATAGGTTAGTCTATGGCAAAGCTTGGTATCTTCCTGTCGAGTTCAAATACAAGGCATACTGGACGATCAAACACCTAAATTTTGATCTTGACAAGACATCAGAATCTAGAAAACTTCAACTCGATGAGTTGATAAAGATAAGGAACGATGCATATGACTATTCAAAACAGTACAAGGACCGTATGAAAATGATGCATGATAGAGTCATAATTCGAAAGGATTTACAGCCAGGACAGAAAGTCCTCCAACATCTCTTCTTGGGAAAATTGAAATCCTGTTGGACCGGTCTCTACATTGTTCATAAGGTGCACCCACATGGTACAGACGAGGTCCATAATGCCACGGATGGTACCACTTTTCAAGTGAATGGCCATCGTTTAAAGCCATACCGTAAGTATCTGAGCTCAGAAGTGGAGAAAATCTTTCTGGAAGATCCTGATAAGATCTCTATACCTGCTAGAGATCCATTGTTGTATTATAATTTTTGTGTTTTTTTTTCTCTCTTTTCAACTAGGCAATAATGAATGATATCCACTCATCCTCATCAGGTATTACCTTCTTTCATATTCTTACGTTTGTATTATGCTTTGCATTCATTCATTGCGAACAATGCATGAGATAGGTGTGAGAGAGGGTTCTAAAATAAGTTTTTCTCTTTATTTGTAAAAAAATCTTTTCTTTTAAAAATATTTTGAAAAGAGAAACAATATTTTGACCTAATTTTTGTAAGAAATTAAGTTAATTTTAAGGAATAGGAGAATCATAATTAGGATTTCTTTTTTTTGGTCAAAATAAGATTATTTGTTTGATTTCTAGGGTTAGGAAGGAAATTTGAAAAAGTAATTTAGTCTTGATTTTTACCTTAATGAAATATGTACACTTTATACACTTACACACTTAGGGTTCAAAAACAAAGATTCTTATGCCTTATAAAAAAAGAAAAAGAAAAAGAAAAAGAAAAATAATATATATAGCCAAAATTCTCTAATCAAACTAGGTATTTGTGCCTCATAAAGCATAAGTATTCACGCCTAAAAATGGTTCATATAATAAATAAAATCCTTAGTTTTGTTGCTTTGTTTGCTCGAGTCCTTAAGTCCTTAGGGTATTTTCTCACCCAGTGCCCTAAGACCGTCCGGTCTGGGAGTCACTGACTAAAAGCTTGTTACATGACAGATTAGAAAGCCTATTAGAACTAAGTGAGGATAACCCTAAAAATATGAAAAATAAGGCATAATAGTTAGAGTTAAAGAGTCCTGAGTCAAAATTTCACTGTCATAAAGGTGCATATGACTTAGGGTGAAACAATAGACAAGATAAGAAATATAGTTTGACTCTTAAACTTGATTGATAACAAGTTGTTAAATAGAGACTAAGTTTAGGAATGAATAGTTTGGTATTCCTATAACTTATAGATTGCTTAAGTCTTGCAAAAATAATTCAAATATTTATTTTCTTTTAAAATGTATTTTTGAAAATACTAACACTTTATTTCTTTTTCTTTATGGACTTTGTGGGTGTAATCCACTGAAAACCCTCACGAGACAAAACTCGTCCTTTAGGGGTAACTTAGAGATTTAACGGCTTGTTGCACGTGCTAAGTGTAACCGTGACGAAAGTGAGATAGGTTAGGTAGGTTTCATTTTTTATTTTACTCGAGGACGAGCAAAAGATAAGCATGGGGGCGTGATCGTACATATACATTGCATATCTAATATCACATGTATCACATTTCTGTATTTATTTTATAATAAAACTTTGTTATTTGATGTATTTTCATATCTAGTGGCGTGCAGGGTAATTAAGAAAGAAAAGAAAGAGATTGACAGATTTATCCAATTAAATCCAAAAGAAAGGGGATCGGTTCAAATTCAAAGATTCTAGAAGCCATCTTATCTTAAAATTGGATATATCAGATAAGATAATATCATCAAAATTCAAAGAAAAAACAGATTAAAAGAAGACCCTATTGGTTTCACTGAGGATAAAGAGATAGATCGTCAAATCTAAAGCAGAAATTCAAAATTTAAAAAGATAAAAGGATAGATGATGAATCAGCGGATGACCTTCCAGATCCTGGCCCTATGGCCAGGATACTGCCTTGAAAACGTTGTTTTCGCCGCGTTTCTGTCGCATTTTGTTTGGATCTGGGGGAGCGTCAGCTCCCCCTATCTTTATACGCTCTCCCCTTTTTGTTTTTTCTATAAATACTGGCTTTTCTAAAGAAAAATGTACACGGAAAGGCTATAAAGTTTATGTTAAAAAGAGAAAATTGTGTAATGCGAGATTGGAGAGTTGTAAACAATGATTTGTGAATGAAATTCAGTCTTCTTCCATCAAGATCGTGCACCGTTTCAGTCTAAACTTTCTCTACTTTCCTTTATGATTTCTGTGATGCTATTCTTCTCTTTTAATTTAATGCTCTACCTTATTCTTTCATTAACAATCTAGTGCATGTCTTCTTCTCTTTTCAGTTATTAGTTCTTTACTTTTCTTGTCATCAACATCATTCGGAGAAGGGAGACGTCAATGCGACAACAAGAATCCAAGACTTACAATGATTCAAGGTTTCATCTTTCTCTTCCCCTCTTCTCATTTTCTTTTTTCTTCCATCACTTTATTTTACTTACGCATCAGTGAGTATTTCTTTTTACCTCTTTTACTTCATATTTCTCATACTTAAAGAACTTTAATTTTTAGAACAAAAACTCGAACCTTCATCAAAAGACTTTCCAACTAGATTAAGATTAGATTTAGATTTTTACAACGAAGTTTTAAACAAGTCTCTGTGGATTCGATCCTATTCTTGCCATTATATATACGATTATTCTAAAAAAATTCTAGCAACATTAGATTTTTCTATAATTTATAAGTGATTCAACAACGATGAAATTCTTTGTGCCTTTCGAACTGCGAATAACTTGCAGTTGAATATTTCTAACAAAGGAACTTATTGGAACACCAGACATATTCCCCTCTTATTGGTATTGTAAGTATCCGTGTCTGTTGGGTTTCCCCATTGATCAATAATATTTTGAAAGGACACTCCCCACCCACCTACCTCTTGGACCAAACATAGAATAGATTCAAAGAAATGTCACCAATAAGAGTATGATTAAAAAAAATATTTAGAAAAAAATATGGAAGCCTCCCAAATCCAGGCTTAAAAGGATGTACCCCATGACTGACCCTCCCCCCATTACAATATGAACAATTGATGGAAAACTAAAATGCAAACACAATCAATCCAAACCTATATGAGAACAGCTATAACTATAGGCAAAACTATTTGATCAACAAATTTTGGTTCTATGCAAAAGGAAACCAAAGACTCTAGTGTTGAGGAAAACTGAAATAATACATCAAGTACGTAACAAGGGAGAGGAAAACAGAGAACCTAACAAAAAAAATCATGAACTACATTAATAGAGATAAGGCAATAGGTTAATTAATGAAAATTTAAACTATATATCAAAACCAAAATAGAAGGAGTTCGTACATGTGACATATAAAACCTTTGAGTCTGGAATAAGATTCAAGCAAGGACCAAAATCAGAGAGTTCAGTTTATGTTTGGATTAAATAAAATTATCAAAAGATCTAGTAATTTAGAATAATTTCTCACAACAATTTCTGAATACATAAATATAATTCTAGAATAGTTAGATCTAGTTAAACTAATGAGAAGGATCATGGAAGAGAGTAACTAAGCATGATTTCTATTGAATTTAACATCAAAAAAAGGAAAGGGACTCTAGGTACTTGCCTTTTCGATGATTAACTCCAAAACTTGATGGGTAATGGCCTTCTTCTCTCTCCTAGAGTAGATTGATTTTTATTTTTTAGAGTTTTGATGGATTAATTTTGGATTTATTTATAGATGGTCATATAAGATAAGTTTTATCATGTTTTCTAGTGTTTATGTTAAGTTTAAATTGGTTTTTAATTAGGATTTAGATATGCCCACAAATTTGAATACTTATCGATTAGTTTGAACTTGATTTAGGTGTGTTTTAGGATAGGGAAGAATTTTGCATGAATTTTAAATGATTTTTTTTTTGTTTTTCATCCTTGGATATTCTTGGATTTAAAGGAATAAGGAATTAAGAGGAATTCTATTTTAATTTGTTTCTTATTGTGTTTGGGTATGAAAATCTAATCCCTAATAGTAAATTAAGTTATGGCTTTGGGTCACAATATTTACTATTACTAAACTTTTCCCTAATTGTTATCTTTTCTATTTATTTATTATTAATGCCTTCACCAAATTTTAGGATATTACATTCGACTCACCTAACAAAAATTTTCGTCCTCGAAAATTAATAAACAAGGCAAGTAAAGAAAATACTCGCGGAATCAAAAAAAGAGATGTGGGTGTCTAGGGAGGATATTGTCCTCTCGTTCCCAACTGGACTCTCTGAGAGATTGTGTATCCTATGAAACAAGAACAAGTGGGATCGTTCTATTCTTCAAGACCTTTTCCTGTCTATCTGTAACCCTCGGTTTTCAATGTACGCATGTCAATACTGGTATCCAATATCTGATCTAGCCATCTTGGTGGTTGGATTGAGGCCATTTCAGTTTGAGATATTATTTTTCAAATTTTAAATTTTTCTGAAATTTCTGAAAATTTTTGGGAATAATTGGAGAAGAATCTCAATTCGGGATGATCGGTGTCACAGACTGACTCTCAGATTTTTAATTAGCAATCAGGGATTAATTTTGGAGATCCAACTTCACAACAATATTCAGGATAATATTTTCTAGTTTTGAGAATTTTTGAGGATCTTTCTTAATTAATAGGAGTTTAATCTAATAAATTAATAGTTAAATGCTAATTGATACATTAAAAAATGCAATTAAAACTAAAATAAAAATAAAATAAGAAAACCAGCATTTTGGTGACAGGTTTCAAACCCAGTGCCCTTCATGTGAATTGAATGCTCTAACCACATGGCCAAGTTGACGAGTGGAGCATGTACTATTTAATCTTCTTTTCTTCATACTTTATTCTTTTGCAAATAAAACTAAAATCCCAATATTTGCATGTTCACAGTTTCGAACCTATGACCCCCTCTCCAAACTTCTAAGCCTCCACTACTATGCCACATTGACGTGAGGTAAGGGTAACACACATAAATTATTTAACCAATACATTACCTCACCTTCTTCTCCCCATTTTCACCACGTCCTCCATGCTGCCCCCACGTATCCCACCTGCCCTCTCCTCTCTCTCACGCATGCCCCATGCACTCCTCTCTCTCTCTCTCTCTCTCTCTCTCTCTCTCTCTCGTTCTCCATCTCTCCCTCTATCTCTCTCACGTTCCCTCTCTCTCCTATATCTATATATTCAACCGTGACCACATTCCTCGCCGCGGTGCCTCCTCCCTCTTCCACGAGACCTCGCCAGAGCCCGAGCCATCTCTTACCGCTGATGCACCATCCTCCGCCGTGGTCATCCTCAGAGCAGCACCCATACCCGATCCTCCACCATGCCCTACAGCCCACGCAGCCTCCACGCACACCCAAACCCCACACCCCTGGGCTGCCCCCTCTCCCTGGCCACAACAGCCTCCCCTTCCCTCTGGCGAGCCTCCACGGCAACCAGGCTGAGCACCTGCAACCCCTATCCAAGCTGCATCCACCCTTTCCTCTGTGCTCCACGACATAATCAAGCACCCCCTATGGCCGAGTAGCTTTCAAGCCTTGGTTGTTCTCTCCTCTGCCGGCGCGCTGGAACCCGACGATTTAATCACGATGATCTCGGTAATCCCTCGGAGTAACCAACACCCTCCGCGGCCTCCGCCATCCTCTCTGGCGAGCACCCCGGAGCATGCACATCCTTGCGTGAGCTATTTGCATGGGTGAGAGCTCCTTCTCTATTTATGAATGTGTGATATTATTTGTGTGTGCATTTAAATGATGTGTATGCATGTGTTATGGGTGTGTGTGTTTTAATGTGTGCTTCTATTTATTTTCATGTTATTTTCATGTGCATGAGTGTGTGAGTATTTACATTTGTGTTAAATTTAGTGTGTAGATTCATGATGTTGGTGTGTGCGTGAGTGTGTTTTTAAAGTGCACGCATGGGGGTGTGTGTGTGTCTATATGTATGCATGTATGCATGCATGTGTGTGTGTGTGTGTGTAAGTCTATGTATGTGTCTGTGTGTATACTCGTATGTGAGTGTACACACGTGTGTATGCACTATAGCGTACATGTGTGGGAATATACATATGTCATGTGTGTGTGTTAATTACCCTTCCTCTCTGTGTATGGTTACGTGTTACAATGATTACGGACTCATTTGTGCGATCTGAACTCGGTAACTGGAGATTCGAATTGTACTCATTGTGGACCCGATACGCTGGCGATTCAAAAATTGACCCATGAGATGATCCAGAGATCCGTACTAGTTCGTATAGTGTAGACCCGAAGGCGATTCAGACCCGCAACCGCGTCATTTCATGCAAGTGTACATGATTCCTTCTCCTTGATTTTCCTGTTGAATTTAATATTGTCCGTTATCTATTAATTTCTTTATGTCATTGAGTTTCTGATTATCGATAATATCATGTGATCACCAGTACTAGAATGTTCTCACTGCATTGTTTCGATGGTATTGTTGATTATGGTATTATCCATTTTACCATTAATTCTCTATATCATCGTCGTTTCGTCACATGATCACAATATATGGTTCTACATATCATGTTTGCATCTCATTATTGTACATGCATGCGTCCAACTTAAATTAACATTATTGCTTGTATGTGATAGATCCTGACACGAGAATCTATAATGATTAATGGATAAAGATTATGTATCGATTGATATTGTGATCCTGATATTACTGAAAATTAATCGAGAAAATTAACCTTTATACTTTGAGGAATTATTCGAGAATATTAATTGCAAATAAATGCAGTGAGAATTACCATGTAGCTTTGGGTTAACGAGTCGTGATCCACGAGGAGGATGCGATGAAAGCTTTTCGATGTATTGTTTCAAAAGCAAAGAATGGTGTTGGTATTTTTTTAATGTGAAAAGAGAATGGAGAGTAGAGAGATGATTTAAAGAAAACTTAAAACTTAAAAATTTTTTTTTTGGAGAAAGTGATCTTTAAAAGGCTTTAAGAGTGATGGTGTTTGTTTGTTTTTAATAAAAAAAAAATCCAGGCTCACTATTCTATTGTTTAACTATATGTAATTTTCTTGAAAATTTAAATTGCCTCAATGAGATCATAGGCAAAAATTAGATTTTTGAAAGGGGTCAAGTAAAACATATAAGATGAGTTTAGAAAATTTTTACTTCATTTTGAAACAGTTCTTAAATTGAATATTAAATCATCAAAAAATTTTCAATATGAAATAAAAACTAGTTTAAGACTTGTTTTAAAGACGGAAGTTTAAAATAAGTTCAAACCCATCTTCATGTGCCTTCAAGAACACTCGTCAATATGCAAGGCTTAGTTTAGGCAATCATATGATTCATTGGGTTTTTTTTATAGACATCAATCAAGAAGAATACTTATAGAGGAAGAAGAAAAGTGAGCCTAGAAAACCAATTTAGCTATTCATAACAATGGAAAGAAAAACAAATGTATGAAATGAAAACATTGACATACGAGTAAAGTTGAGCAGATTTTAAGCAATGGTGAATCTCTTTTGATTGTCACTTCAACGGTCAATTACACACTCTTTTCTTCTCCCTCACTTATTTCTGGACTGAACTATAAAAATAAAATTGAGATTCAACTTCTCATAACTATCCAACAATGATCCTAAATCTTAAAAATAAAGAAAAAATAAACTAGTCTTCAGTTCCTTCTTCTCTGTATATGCAGTATTTATAGCCAAAAACCCGAGGGAGAAGTGTGAGAAGATAGGGGATCAAAATGCTCCCCCATATGTTGCAACAAACCCCGGATCCACGGCTTTGACCGCGGATCTGCGGCCAGGATGTGGCCAGCCAAATGGCCACATCCTAGGAGCAGATCCTTCCCTTGCTTTGTTTCGTCTGTTTATCCAAAAAGATATATCGTTTGATCTTCTGATTTTGATGATTCTTCTGTTGAGTTTTAGCTTTAACCACTTGATTTGTAGAGATCTAATTTAACCGATTGATTAACTGATTTTATCTTCTTTGATTTGCCATGATTTTTTTATTTGAATTAATTCTGAACTAAATCAGAATTTTGATGGGCTTTTGGGCTCATTTTCTCTTCCTTCTCCCTTAGTAATGGGCTTGCATATTGTTAAATAAAAATAAGACTAAATAACGTGATTTATTATATAATAGATATGAGAATATGACAATATATAAGCAATATCAGTGATTGATCATGCCCCCACACTTATCTTTTGCTCGCCCTCGAGCAAAACATCAAAACTAATCATAAGAAATTATTAGACCAATGCCGCAGGTTACTCGATTGCACTGAGCATATGCAACAAGCCGTTAAACCTCTAGATTACCCCTAGAGGACGAGTTTTATCTCGTGAGAGTTTTCAGTAGATTACACCCACAAAATTCATAAAGAAAGAAAAAGTGTTAGTATTTTTGAAAAGTATTTTGAAAAAAAGAAAATATTTGAAGTATTATTGTCAGAGTTCAAGTAATCTATAAGTTATAAGAAATCAAACTCTTCATTCCTAAACTTAGTCTCTATTCAAAAACTTGTTATCAATCAAGATAAGGAGTCAAATTGTATTTCTCATCTAATCTATTATTTTTTCTAAGTCATATGCACCTTTGCGACAGTAAAATTTTTACTAAGAGTTCTTTAACTCTAACTTTTATGACTTGTTTATTTATTTATTTGTTTTTAGTGGTGATTGTTCCTTAATTTTATTAGGCTTTCTAATCTGCCCATGTAATGAGCCTTTAGTCGGTGGCACCAAAATGGAACATTCTTAGGACACCGGGTGAGAAAACACCCCAAGGACTTAAGCACTCGAGCAAACAATGCCACAAAACTAAGATTTTTTATTTATAAATATATCCCTATTAGGCGTGAATATTTATGTTTTATGAGGCACAAGTACCTAGCTTAATCAGAGGATATATATATATATATATATATATATATATATATATATATATATATATATAGAGAGAGAGAGAGAGAGAGAGAGAGAGAAATGTATATCAGCCTGCGGGCTGAGAGTACTTTGTCAGCCTGCGGTGACGTGGCTCAATTTGTTACCTCACTGACTTGCGGCCCGCTTTTAGGAAGAAGTTAAATTACCAAATACCCTCTTTTCGATAACTTTCCTTATTATTTATTATTATTTTTCCCCTTTTTTTGCCGCTCTTTATAGGATTTAGGTTATTGTATATAAATTACTTTTCGCCCTATTTCCTTACCTCTTTTTTGAAAGATCTAGTTTCTACTTTTCAGCCTGCGATAAAATTTTTTCTGAAAATATAAAATCTTTTCAGATCAATTTTTTCAGCCTGCGATAAAATTCTACTTTATAGTTTAATTTAAACTGCGACCTTAGTCAGAGACTTTGGTCGCTGTGTACACTTAAACTGCGACCTTAGTCAGAGAGTTTGGTTGCAGTGTACATGGTTAATTGCGACCAAGGTCGCAGTGTTGTTATTGATAAAGATGGCCAGCAACTGCAATCTAGGGTTGCATTACATGGACTGCGACTTAGGTCGCAGTACGTTAAGTAAGTATTTCCTTTATATTAACATGCATAGCGACCAAGGTCGCAGTGTTGTTTTATTAAGTGTTGTTTTGGATTAAGTCATTTTTTGAATCTAAATGAAAAATGAAAAGTTTGCTGAGGGGACGCGATTTGGAGTCACTCCGAGAGACGCGGCCTGTCATAAAGATTTTATGAGATCTTTAAACGTCAAGTCTACGTTGTCTACGCGTCGGCTCTTCATTGGGTTTAGGCGTTAATGTCTTTTAATGTCAAACCGGCGCTGGCGGTTGGAGACCATTAAAGCCGACGGTTCTGATTAATGAACCATTAATTATAGTTATTATGGGCTGCCTATAAATAGGGCTCACCCTCTCCCTTTAACAGCCCATAATTAGACTGTTTTCTTTCGAGAGCAATTGCTCTGAGAATTTCCGCCTTCTTCAGAGTCTCTAACAGGGGCCTGCCTCCATGGATGAAGATGACTCTATGGACGAACTTGATCGATGTTCGTCCACAAGGGAAGAAGTCATATACCTCATCGTCCACAAGGGAAGAAGTCATGGTCCTCGTCGTTTACAAGGGAAGAAGTCATGATTCCTGACGAGGACTTAACCCTCACCAAGATCTCCTCGGACTTGATGCACTAGTCAAGCTTGCTGGCATGGCATGGTCAGAGTGGGTATGGCGGCGGGGATGTGGTGGATATAGTGGTGGGTAGCATACCTTGTGAGGTCTCAAAACCTCCTCTCTTACCCCAGAAGTGACATCGAGGAAATTCCATGCTCACTGGATAACCTTCTGGTGGAAGAGATGTTCATCAACGAAGGATCGTATCCCGCCACTTTGGAGGGTCAGGTGGAATCGGAGGATTCTGCTGCCACCAGACCTCAATAACACCATTGCTCTTAGTCAACAAGGGCTCTTTTGATGTTTAGTCGTGCATCACAGTGCAATCGGCTTCGATCGTCGCCACAGTGTCCAATCCTCGTTTGGCGCCCTTCCAAACATCCTGTACTTGGAATCATATGCAGCTTTAAGGAGTGAGTGCAGCCTCTGAGAGAGAGAGGGACTTCTTTGTACTGCTGTATTGTAACACTCAATCTTATTGTATAAGAGAGCGTTTTTTGTATCATTTTCACATGCCTGAACATAAATGCCTGGACATAAATAAAAAGCATATTTGTTTTTTAATAAACTACAACCTTGGTCGCAGTCATGCATTGCAAACAAAACAACTTGGACCAGAGACGACACTGCGACCAAGGTCGCATAAGACTACAGTGCAAACACAAACAACTGCGACCAGGGTCGACATTGCGACCAAAGACTGCGACTAAGCAACTGCTGCGGTGACGTGTCACCTCGTCGCAGTGTTGTTGTTGATTAAGACTATAGACCAGCAACTGCGACCAAGATCGCAGTGTATTTATTAAGTCTGCGTCCAGCAACGGCGACCAAGATAGAAGTGTTGTTGTTGATTAAGACCATAGACCAGAAACTGAGATCAAGGTCGTAGTGTATTTATTAAGTATGCGTCCAGCAACTGCGACCAAGGTAGCAGTGTTGTTGTTGATTAAGACTGTAGACCAGCAACTACGACCAAGGTCGCAGTGTATTTATTAAGTTTGCGTCCAGCAATTGCGACCAAGGTCGCAACCTTTCATTTTAAAAATTTATACGGGTGAAGTAATATAATTATTAATTGTGTCCATGGTCGCAGTATATTCGTTTAGCGTAAAATATTTAAAATGAAGGTTTGTAACAATTGTACAGCATTTCAACCAAGACATAGTAGTAAAAAATGTAATTCACACAATTAACCTTAGAAAACAGATTTATATATATTTAAAAAAACAAAATACAATTTTTTAAACTTCTAATCCTCATCATCACCATCGTAATCAGATTCGTCGTCAAGAGTCATGCTTTCGTCTTCTGTATCACTTTCCGTCTCTTCCTCCTCTTCAGCGACAGTCTCCTCTTCGCTTTCTTCCTCTTCATGTTTGTGTTTTGGTTCACCAATGAAGTCCCAGAACGGGTCGTCTGTATCAAGCTCAGATTCTGACCCGTAGCGAGGCATCGGTTCAGAACTATACATCCAATCATCATTAGATGATTGGCTTCTTTCCGGTGAAGACGGTGGTGAAGACATTTTTGAGTCTATTTTCCGAACAGTGAGAGTAACGAGTTTGAGCAAAAATAACTTAGTATCTTTTTAATCCTTTGCTGATGACCCTTTATATATTTTTAATCCCGTAATTCCAAAAGGTTTAAGCTCTCGGACCACGTGAATATCTGTCAAATATATTTTCTACCTTTTCTCAAAAATTTTATACTTCTTAGGTGACTGTTCAGTTATCCAAAACAGATTAAAAGTTAATACACTATAATTTTAAATTACTTTGAACTCCAAAACAGTTCATTATTGCGACCATAGTCGCATTGAGAACTGATAAATGATTAAGTAACTGCGACCATAAATTGTCAACTTTTAGTCATCAAATACTGTCCTTCGTATAATTTCTAAATGTTGTCTGATACTCCTATGAACAATTAAATTGGTTTTTTTACATATATTATGCGACCATGTACTGCGACTATGATCGCAGTACCGTGACTATGGTCGCAATACTTAACGAGAGCGATAGTATAATTACAGTTACGTATTATTTTATAATCTTTTTGTTCTTTATTTGTGACTGTTTCTGAATAAGAACCGATTCTACAGTCGCAGTTCAATGTATCTTTTTATCTCAGCAGCCTATAAACTATGAATTATTTTTACTTATTGCATGCGTAGTAGGACTACGACTATAGTTGCAGTGTTTAGGAACAGCGGTCGTAGTTTCATATGTAATTAAAAAGAGTTTATAAGTTAATACAGTGAGAAAGAGACCTTACAAAAAAAGAGAATTAAAAGCTTTTTAAAAGAAGACAAATATTTCGTCGTCTTTACAAAAAAAGAGAATTAAAAGCTTTTTAAAAGAAGACAAATATTTCGTCGTCTTTATCAGAAGATCAGAAGATCAGGAAATCCTAATCCTTGTCATTATCACCATCATAAGCAGATTCGTCGTCTTCATTCTCCTGGTCTTCCTGTTCATCACTTATTTCCTCATCATCTTCCTGTTTCTGATTTTTTTCACCGATAAACTCCCAGAATGGATCGTCTATATCAAGCTCTTCGTCCGACCTGTTGTGAGGAAGCGAGCCTACAGCATCAGAGGACATGCTTTCATCAAGCATGTCTCCGTCAAGTGGCAGAGGAATAATGTCTTCCTCACTAACCCATTTAATTCACTTTAATTAATATAGTAATTTTTTAAGATTTGATATACGCGAATTGATCTCAGGGTCGCATGGCTGAACTACCTTGTAAAATTATAAAAAATCTTTTTACATAAGGCATGAGAAGAAGATTGCGACTTTGGTCGGAGTACTGAAGGAGGTCGCATTGCTATACGATAGCATGTTTCCTCTGGTATTCTTTATTCTGTATTAAGTCTGCGACCATGGAATGTTTTTTTTACTTTTCAATGCTAGAAGTCGCAGTCGTCATATAAAAGGGGTATTTTTGTCAATTTGTTTCACGATTGTTTAGGCGGGATTTTTAGATTTTTTTTGGCGCCCACACTCTGCGGCCGATGTGTGGCATATATTCAGCCACGTCCCGCCGGCTGAGAAACTCTCTCAGCCTGCAGGCTGAGGTACAGTAACCCCATATATATATATATATATATATATATATATATATATATATATATATATATATATATTATATATATATATATATATATATATATATATATTATATATATATATATATTCAGCCACGTCCCGCCGGCTGAGAAACTCTCTCAGCCTGCAGGCTGAGGTACAGTAACCCCATATATATATATATATATATATATATATATATATATATATATATATATATATATATATATATATATATATATATATATATAGGGTCAAGTGCTCCTAGTAGGTCTCCTTAGATTATAATTTAAGGAGACGGCTTAAAACTCCAACATCCTAATTTTTCTTTCACGATCCCACCGTACATTATCATATTCATGTTATAAGATGCACACACATAAAAAATCACGTGATTTGAATTTCATTTACTCATTGATCTAATCGTTCCATTTTGTTCTACTGTTTAAAAACAGTCAATGTTTGAACTCAAAGAAAAAAGAGTAAACAAACTTCAAATCACGTGATTTTTTATATGTGCACATCTTATAACATGAATATTATAATGTGCGGTCGGATCATGAAAAAAATCGGGATGTTGGTGTTTTAAGCCGTCTCCTTAGATTACAATCTAAGGAGACCTGCTAGGAACACTTTTCCCATATGTGTGTGTGTGTAGAGTAGTCTTCGTGTGAGAAACTTTCTCACACGAAGACCGTGAGAAAACTATATAGAAGCTTTTATGTAGATGATCGAGCCGTTCATCTTGATCTATATACTTTATTTAGACTATCAATTAAAAATCACGCGAGTCCGAGCCTTTTTACCCATACAACAAGTGGTTACAAAACATATGTTATATCACCGTAGAATAAAGATGTCACTTGATGCATCGGTAAAAAAAGTTGAAATCGCGTGATTTTTTATTGGTAGTCTAATTAGAGTATGTAGATTAAGATGAACGGTTCGGATCATCCATAAAATCTCTCTTATATGGTTTTCTCACGAAGCTTATTATGAGAAAGTTTCTCATTTGAAAATTTTCCTATATATATATATATATATATATATATATATATATATATATATATATATATTTCTTTTGCCCCTATTTTTCTTTTTTTTTTATATAAGGCAGAAGAATCTTTATTTTTTAACCCTAAGTATGTAAGTGTATAAGGTGTGCATATTTCATCAAGGTAAAGATCAAGACTAAATTACTTTTCCAAAATTTCTTCCTAAGAAATCAAATAAGTCATCTTATTTTTACTAAGTATAAGAAATCCTAATTATGATTCTCCTATTCTTTAAAATTAACTTAATTTCTTACCAAAAGAAAATAACAAGTCAAAATATTGTTCTTTTTTTAATATATATATATATATATATATATATATATATATATATATATATATATATATATATATATATTAAGTTATGTTAATCATGTTAGAATCCTCCCCATACCTATCTCATGCATTGTCCCCAATGTATGAAAGAAATGTATAGATGCATGAAATAGAATGTAAAAGAGGTAAAGTTACCGATACACTGGGTCTAAAAGACCCATAGCTGTTTCATTTACTGACACTGATTCTAAGAAAAGTTTAAGGTCTTAATCATTTACCTTAAAGTCATTCCCATTCTTGGTGTCACTGATCTCTACAGCACAACGTGGAAACATGAATTTAACAACGAATGGCCCAGTCCATCTTAATTTTAGCTTTTCTGGAAAAAGATGAAGCCTAAAATTACAAAGTAAGACTTTTTGTCCAGGGATAAATATTTTCCTTATGATATGTTTATCATGAAAAATCTTAACTCTCTATTTTGTGATCTTTGCATTTTCATAGGCCTCATTTTTCAACTCCTCTAATTCGAAAATTTGTAATTTTCAAAGGTCACCGGCATTGTTCAAATTGAAATTTAGCTATTTTATTGCCTATAAGGCCCGGTGCTCTAACTTAACAGGTAGGTGGCAAGCCTTCCTAAAGATTACATATAAGGAGAGATTCCTAAAATTGCCTTGAAAGCGGTCCTGTAGGCCCATAAGGCATCTATAAGTTTGGTGGACCAATCTTTTCGGTTTTGATTCACAGCCTTCTCCAAAATAAGCTTGATTTGTCTATTGGAGACCTCCACCTGCCCACTGGTTTGAGGATGACAAGATGTGGACAACTTGTGAGTTATAGCATACTTTCGCATATTAGCTTCAAAAGATTTATTGCAAAAGTGAGTACCATTATCACTAATGATAGCACGAGGGATTCCGAAGCGTGAGAAAATGTTCTTTTTCAAAAACTTTATGACAACTTTGTTATCAATAGTTTTACTTGGAATGGCTTCTACCCACTTGGACATATAATCCACAGCAACCAATATGTATTGGTTTGCAAATGAATTAGGAAATGGACCCATAAAGTCGATGCCCCAGACATCAAAGAGTTCTATTTCTAGAATTTGGGTTGAGGGGCATCATATCTCGTTTCGAGATCCTTCCTACCATTTGGCATCTAGGACACATCTTGCAAAATTCATATACATCTTTGAACAAAGTAGGCCAATAGAACCCACTTTGTAGCACCTTCTCAGCAGTCTTGCAGGGACCAAAGTGTCCACCGCATGCAAGCTCATGACAGAAGAACAAAACACTCTTAAAATCTTCATCGGGAATGCATCTCCTAATGATTTGGTCAGAACAGTACTTAAAAAGATACAGTTTCTGCCAAAAGAAATACCGAGCTTGAGATAAGAACCGGTATACATCGTTTTTAGACAGATGAGATAGAATTTGGTTTGTGACTAAGTAATTCACTATATCAACAAACCAGGTTCCTTAAAGACAGCTAAGAGTTTTTCTTCGGGAAAGTCATCATTTATGGGCAATTCGTTGCATGGAGAGCTTGGGAGATGGTCAAAATGATATTTTCTACGCCTTTCTTATCTTGAATCTTGAGATTAAATTCTTGAAGAAGGAGGATCAAATGAATGAGTCAGGCATTGGCATCTTTTTTTATCATAAGGTATCTTAGCACAGAATGATTAGTGAAAATAGTGGTTTTAGACCCTAGTAGGTGGAACAAAATTTCTCTAAAGCAAACACTACCGCCAAGAATTCCTTCTCGGTTGTAGTGTAATTCATTTGAGCATCGTTGAGATTCCTACTAGAGTAGTAAATCACATGCTGCTTGTTATCAATACGCTATCTTAGGATAGCGTCTATGGCAAAATTAGAAGCGTCGCACATGATTTCGAACAGCTTAGACCAATCCGGTGCAGATATGATTGGTGCAGAAATAAGATGTTTCTTAAGATTCTCCCAAGAATTTATACATTCATCATCAAAAGTGAAAGACACATCCTTAGGTAAAAGATTAGTCAAAGGCCTAGCAATCTTGCTAAAGTCCTTGATAAATCTTCGGTAGAAACCGGTGTGTCCTAAGAAGGATCGAATATCCTTCACACATTTGGCATGGGACGCTTAGTTACAACCTCAATTTTGGCTCTATCTACTTCAATTCCTTTCTTAGAGATTTCATGGCCCAAGACAATTCCATGTCTTACCATGAAGTGGCATTTCTCCTAGTTAAGTGTCAGATTTTTCTAGGCACAATATTGGAGAACAAGTTCTAAATGATAAGACATTGAGTGAATGAATCTCTGTAGATGAAGAAATCATCCATGAAGATTTTTAAGAATTGTTCTACCATATTAGAGAAAAGACTCAACATGTAACATTGAAACGTTGCTGGGGTATTGAACAAGCCGAAAGGCATTCGACGATAAGCAAATATCCCAAATGGACATATGAAAGTAGTCTTTTCTTGGTCCTCCGAAGCAAACAGTAATACTCATGGCCAGCTAAATGTTCAAGCATTTGATCAATGAAGGGAAGCGGGAAATGGTCCTTATGAGTTGCTGCATTAAGCTTCCTATAGTCAATATAAACTCAAATTTTCATGGGAAGTCGAGTTTGGACCAACTCTTTATTCTCGTTTTCCACCATGATGAAACTGAATTTCTTTGAAACCGCGTAGACATGATTGACCCATTGGCTATCAGAAATGGGATAGATTATCTCATTATCTCCGAGTTTCACAATTTCAGCATGAACAACCTCTTACATTATAGGGTTTAACCTACACTGCGGGTCTCTTTTCGGTATCGCTTCTTCATTGAGATGAATGTGATGTTGAACTATGGCTGGACTCAATCCCTTTATGTCGGTCATAGTCTAACCAATGGCTTCTCTATATTTTCTAAGAATTATTTTAAGATTCTCTTCTTGCCCGTCATTTAAATGGGAGGCAATTATGACAGGAAAGGTCTCGTATTCGCCTAGATAAACGTACTTGAGATGTGCAGATAAGCTTTCAATTCTAAGGAAAAGGAAGGCTCACTAGAAGGAGGAGTCAAATTATGGGCTCCACATTTGGTGAAATAGGGTTCGAGGCCAAATTCACAGCAGATTCGACAATCTGATCAAGGTTAAAGTCTTCAGACTCTAACTCGAAGTCACAATCAGCTTCTAATTTCAATTCTTCTCAATGTTCACTTATCAAGTTCTTATGAGGTTGACTTCAAATGTTTGATCCTCAACACAAGGGTTGCTTTCCTAGGTTGAAGACATTGACTTCTCTAGTCATGTTCCCAAAGGTTAACCTCATGGACCTATTCCTACAGTTGATAATAGCGTTGGCAATAGCAAGAAATGGGCGCCCTAGGATAACAGGAGTTTGAGCCCTAAGATTGGACACAGGTTGTGTCTCAAGAACTATGAAATCAACGGGGTTAATAAACTCTCCGACCCGGATAAGGACATCATTAATTTTCCCCTTGGGGACTTTTACTAAACGGTCAGCCAATTGGATTATGACTCGAGTTGGACTAAGATCACTGAACCCGAGTTGTTGATTAATAGAGAAGGGGAGCAAGTTGATACTTGCCCCCAAGTCAAGAAGTGCACGACTAATCTTGGCTTGTCCTACAGTGCAGGCAATGATAGAACAACCCGGATCCTTGTACTTGATAAGGATCAGAACTGACAGTAGCTCACTAATATTAGTGGCTAAGAAGACTTTCTTGTGAACATTAGTCTTTCTCTTCTTGTTACACATATCCTTAAGAAATTTTGCATAGAATGGGACTTGTTGGATGGCATCAAGAAATGGCACATTTATCTTCACTTGATTGAAGATCTCAATTTTCTTATCCATGTGTGGATTCTACTTGTTGTTTTTCAACCCATTAGGAAATGGTACTATAGGCTTGTGCACCTGACTGATTGACTTATCCTTTTCAGATTCATCAGATTTGGAAGGATTGTGACTAGATGAGGTGGATGCTTGAGTGTGATTGTGCTGAATAGAATTAGATGGTGTTGATACTTGATTATCAATTTTCTTTCCCGACCTCATTGTATAAACAACATTATATTGATTCAATGGTTGATCCTCAGCCAAATGGACTTGTTGAGAATTCCTAGGATTCGATACTGGCTGACTGGGCAAGGTACCCTTTAACATCTCATTCTGTAGATTGGCTAATTGGCTCATTTGAACCTCTAACCTCTGTACTGTTTGCATGAGGAACTCTTGGTTCTTCATGAACTTTTCTATATTTTTCTCAAAATCAGTCATTCTCTTCTCAAGTCGAGAATTTTAGAAGAAAGATTGTGGAGCTTGGTTGGGAAAGTTTTCTTGATAATTTAAAAAATTGGGTAGATGGTTGAAAGAATTGTGATGGTAATTTGAAAAGTTGGGTTGAAGATTAGAAGAATTATAGGAAAGTTGGAAGTGGTTTGAATGGTTTGACCGTGAGTGGTCATTATTATTTTGGCTCCATGAGAAATTCGGGTGATTTCTCTAACCAGGATTGTACGTTTATGCATAAGGACTATTATTGGGCCTTGAAAAGGCCGCATTCATCGATTCAGGAAAAATTTCATTAAGCTTGGAACACTGGACACTCCTCAAATACAGGATTCATGACTTGACAGTAAGTACAGTCCGGAGTTGAAAATTAGTTTGAGCTGACTTGGTTGACTGGAACTTGTTCCTTAGTTTCTAAAACTTTCAGTCTTCTTACTAGGTTTGCTTTTCTAGCCTCGACAGTTATGGATGATTCAATTGAATGAAGACCTCCTTTTGAAGAGATGGAATTTGAATTCCTAGAGTTTTCATTAGATGGTTCCATTGGATAGTATTTTCAACTAGATTCTCATATAAATCTCATCCTTCATTTTCATCCTTTTGTAAGAATCTCCCTTGGCACATAATTTCTAAGAGGGTCTTGGTTGAGTGGTCTAAACTGTCATAGAGAATTTGTCATTGTCGATATTTCTCTATTCCATGATGAGGACATTGGACAATGAGGTCTTTGAAGTGTTCAAAGTACCTCCAAAATGGTTCACTTGGTTCTTACTTGAACTGCATGATGTTCTTCCTAATGAGAGCGGTCTTATGAATTGGATAAAATTTATTCAAGAAGGCCTTGATGAAACTATCCCATGATGTGATAGAGCTGGCAGCTAAGCTGTAAAGCTATTTTTAGCTAAGTCTTTAAAAGCAAATGGGACAAATCTCAACCTAATAGCATCATCTATATGGTGTGGGATTTTCATCATTAAGCATACTTCTTTAAATTCTCTTATGAAGAAATAAGTATTTTCAAACTCTAAGCCATGAAATATAGGGAGTGTGTTGATGAACTGAGGCTTGAGCTTAAAGTTGTGTTCACCAACCGATGGAAGTTGGATGCAAGATGGAAGTGTGATTCAATGGGATAGAACCTATCCTGCAAAGATGTTGGTTGAGTTATAACTGGATCTAGAACTTGTCCTCCAACGTTGTGCCAAGAAAAATCTGACACTTAACTGGGAGAAATGTCACTTCATAGTAAGACATGGATTATCTTGGGTCATGAAATCTCTAAGAAAGGAATTGAAGTGGATAGTGCCAAGATTGAGGTTATAGCTAAGCTTCCCATGCCTAATTGTGTGAAGGATATTTGATCCTTCTTACAACACGCCGGTTTCTACCGAAGATTTATCAAGGACTTTAGCAAGATTGCTAAACCCTTGACTAATCTTTTAGCTAAGAATATGTCCTTCACTTTTGATGATGAATGTATAAATTCTTAGGAGAAGCTTAAGAAAGAGCTTATTTCTACACCAATCATATCTGCACTGAATTGGTCTAAACCGTTCGAAATCATGTACGACGCTTCTAATTTTGCTATAGGCCCTGTCCTAGGACAGCGTATTGATAACAAGCAGCATGTGATTTACTACTCTAGTAGGACTCTCAACGATGCTCAAATGAACTATACTACAACCGAGAAGAAATTCTTGGCAGTAGTGTTTGCTTTAGAGAAATTATGTCCCTACCTACTAGGGTCCAAAACCACAATTTTAACCGATCATTCTGCGCTAAGTTACCTTAAAATGAAAAAGGATGCCAAGACTCGACTCATTCACTAGATCCTTCTTCTTTAAGAATTTGATCTCGAGATTCGAGATAAGAAAGGCGTAGAAAATGTCGTTGCTGACCATCTCTCGCGTATTCCAAACTCTCCATGCAACAAATTGCCCATAAATGATGACTTTTCTCATGAAAAACTCTTACCTGTTTTTAGAGAACCTTGGTATGTTGGAATAGTGAATTACTTAGTCACAAACCAAACTCCATCTCATTGGTCTGAAAATAATATATACCGGTTCTTATCTCAAGTCCGGTATTTCTTTGGGAAGGAACCGTATCTTTTTAAGTACTGCTCTGACCAAATTATTAGGAGATGCATTCCCGATAAAGAAATTAAGAGTGTTTTTATGCTTCTGTCATGAGCTTGCATGCAGTGAACACTTTGACCCCCGCAAGACTATTGAGAAGGTGCTACAAAGTGCGTTCTATTGGCCTACTTTGTTCAAAAATGCTTATGAATTTTGCAAGACGTGCCCTAGATGTCAAATGGTAGGAAGGATCTCGAAATGAGATATGATGCCCCTCAACCCAATTCTAGAAATATAACTCTTTGATGTTTGGGCATCAACTTTATGGGTCCATTTCCTAATTCATTTGGAAACCAATACATATTGGTTGCTGTGGACTATGTGTTCAAGTGGGTAGAAACCATTCCAAGTAAAACTAATGATAACAAAATTGTTATAAATTTTTTGAAAGAGAACATTTTTTCGCGCTTTGGAACCCCTTGTGCTATCATCAGTGATAATGGTAATCACTTTTTCAATAGATCCTTTGAAGCTCTTATGCGAAAGTATGCTGTAACTCACAAGTTGTCTACACCTTATCATCCTCAAACCAGTGGGCAGGTTGAGGTCTTTAATAGACAAATCAAGCTTATTTTGGAGAAGACTGTGAATCAAAACTGAAAAGATTGGTCCACTAAACTTGTAGATGCCTTATGAGCCTACAGGATTACTTTCAAGACGATTTTAGGAATGTCTTCTTATAGGTTAGTCTTTAGAAAGACTTGCCACCTACCTGTTGAGTTAGAGCACTGGGTCTTATGGGTAATAAAACAGCTAAATTTTGATTTGAACAAGGCTTGTGACCTTCGAAAATTACAAATTTCCGAATTAGAGGAGTTGAGAAATGAGGCCTATGAAATATAAATATCACAAAGCAGAGAGTTAAGATTTTCCATGATAAACATATCATAAGGAAAAACATTTATCCCTGAACAAAAAGTCTTACTCTATAATTCTGGCTTCATCTTTTTTCAGGAAAGCTAAAATCAAGATGGACTGGGCTATTCGTTGTTAAATACGTGTTTTCACACGGTGCTTTAGAGATCAGTGACACCAAGAATGGGAATGACTTTAAGGTAAATGGTCAACGCCTTAAACCTTTCTTGGAATCGGTGCCAGTAAATGAAACGGTTATGGGTCTTTTTGACCCAGTATATCAGTAACTTTACTTCTTTTATATTCTATTTCATGCATCTATACATTTCTTTCATACATTGGGGACAATGCATGAGATAGATATGGGGGAGGGTTCTAACATGATTAATATAACTTTAAATATATATTGTTGGCCCAAAGGCCATTATCCCGGTTATTTTGATGATAGCAAAACATATTTAGTTATGTGTTTAATAATCATGATTTTAAAGTATTTCAGGTTCAAGAAACAGATTTTGACGACTCCGCTAAAAGACTCACATATTTGGAGCTCGCCCAAGATTTGCACTCCCAAGCTAAAGCACATAGGAAGCTTCGGGAATTTGCGTTGAAGAATAGATCAAGAAAAAGATCAAGAATCCAAGATTTGTATTTTGTCTATTTTTGTTTTAGATATTTTGTCAAAACTAAATAGTAGAAGTAGAGATATGGGATATCACACACACATTTTATAGAGTGTTTTATGGCTTCAAAAAGACTTTCTATTTCCATTTCCAAACTTAGTTTTTAAATGAACATATTTATTTGGAAATACGATTTTAGAAAGACTAGTTTTTGGAAAAAACATTTTATGGAAAATCAAGTTTTATCAAAAGATTTTTTATCAAAGTATTTTACCTTGATAGTAGTATGACACATGCTCATACTCTATGATTTTTCAAGACCAAAGTATTTAACCCAAGACCCAAAAACCAAAATCCAAAATTTTCCAGGTCTGTAAATTCTGTTTTTACAGAACTCACAGTGCCCGTCGACCGGCAGTCGACCGGCACTCGACCGACATGCACAACTGTGCATGTGCGTATCAGTCGACCGGCAGTCGACCGATACTCGACCGGCCCAAACCCTTTGTTCTCTGGAAATTGCCAGTCGACCGACCCGGTCGACCGGTGAGCCCCAACGGTCGGATTTTTGACCGTTGGCGGTCGACCGACCCGGTCGACCGGGACTCTGTCAAAAGTTCTGACAGACTCAACAGCTATATTTTCTGACTCTTTGACTTTAGGGATTTGTCTCCAACGAATCTCTTGAGCAGTTTTTGACCCCTATAAATAGGTAGTCACTTCAAGTGACATGACTAACAATTTTAAAAAGAATATCAAGAGTTTTTACAAGAGTTTTCAAGATTTCCAAAGTTTAAGTTTAGAAAAGATTTTTCTCTCCAAAGCCAAAATTCCATACACCTTACTTGGAGCCTATTCCTCTACTTCTCTCTGTTTTGCACTACACAATCCCATACTCTAAGTCTCCTATTTGGTTCTAGGATTGTGCTTAGTGAGCTCTTTTGTAAAGTGATCAAGTGTGATCACTTCCATTGTAATTGAGTGAAGTTGTAGAGGCATCGGCCTCAAGGCGAGCTAGTGTGCTCAAGGTGGTGAAGTGTCATCACGGGAGACGGACAAGTGTTGTCCTTGTATTGTTGATCCGGTGGGATCCTCAATAGTGGAATCCTTCAAGTGTGAAGGCGGGGACGTAGAGCGTGGCTCGAACCTCGGAAACATATCGGCGTGTTTGCGTTTGCTCAAATTCTTCTAACTCTATCTCTTTTATTACTTGCAATTTTACATTGTCTTTTACTTGCAAGAAATATTGTATTGTGCTAATTGTTTAGAGTTAAATTTTTAAATTCCGCATAATTGCCATTATCATATAGCCATCACCTATTCACCCCCCCCCTCTAGGTGATTTCAATTGGTATCAGAGCCTAACCCTAGATTCGGTTTAACCACCTTAGGGAGATCCTTCATTTGCTATATATTTGCTTGTTGTTGTTTGTTGCATTTTACTTGCTTGTGCATTCATGGCATCCATGGACTTTTCTAGCATTAAATCCCCTCCCAAATTTGATGGCTTGAACTTTCCTATTTGGAAAGTCAAGATGAACTTGTTTTTGAAATCCTTAGGTGTTAGGGTAGCTAGGGCCATTACCAAAGACTTCATTGAACCAACTAGTGATGAGAGCACATGGTCCGAGGATACTTCCAAAGACTATGAAGCAAATGCTAGGGCACAATATGCATTAACACAAGCACTTAATGAAGATGACCTTGCACGCATTATAAATTGCAAATCCGCATATGAAGTGTGGAACATTTTGCTTGTGACTCATGAGGGAACGTCACAAGTCAAGAGAGCCAAAGTTGACTTGCTATGTTCTCAATATGAGAATTTTTACATGTTTGATAATGAGAGCATTGATGACATGCTCACCCGTTTTACTAAAATAACTAATGCTCTTTCTTCCTTAGGCGACAAGATTGATAATGATCAAAAGATAAGGAAAGTGATTAGAGCTCTTCCCAAAGCGTGGGAAGTCAAGGCGACGACACTCAAGGAGCTTAACGACAAAGAGGAGATGGACTTCTCTGGCTTCATCGGAAATCTCAAGACACATGAGATGGAGATGAAGGTTCGAGAAGAAAGGGAGGCACCCAAGAAGAAGACCATTGCCTTCAAAGCCACTCCTACCATTGAGGAGGACGACTCATCGGATGATTGCGATGAGGACTTCGCCATGCTCATCCGGAAGGTGGGCAAGATGTTCTACAAGAAGGGACGGCAAAGCAACTTCCGAAGAGGGAGACCTCAAGGAAGGTATGAGAAGAAAAGAGAAGAACCCGGTCCTTGCTTCCATTGCAAGAAGATCGGTCATCTAATTGCCGAGTGTCCCGCTCTTCAAGCAACCACCTCCAAGCACGGGAAGAAGAAGAAAGCGTTGGCCGCTACATGGGATGATACGGATTCCGAATCCGAAGAGGAGCACGACGCCGCCAACATGTGCTTCATGGCACAAGGAGAGGACACTTCTAAGGTAACCCTTGAAACTACTTTAGAAGATGATGATTTAACAATGGATGAACTTGCACATGTCTTTGAAGAATTGCAACATAGGTATGAGATTTCACAATCTCATAATAAGAAATTAAAAAGGGAAATGAGTTTTTGAAAAATAAATTTGAAATAGTTGTAAATGAGAAAAATACTTTGTCTAGTTCATTTGAAAAATTGAAAATTGATTTTGATAAGTATAAACTTGCAAATAAGGGTAAAACCCCATGGTTTCTATTGACAAAAATGATTTTGTTGAGATCCAAAAACGTGTTGAAGTTTTGGACTCAAATTTAAAAAGTTATGCATTTGACTTGAAAAAGATAGCTTCTAAATTTCCTAAGGGAGTACCCTAAGGGAAACATGCACCTCATACACATACACATGCACGAAAACATGCACACACTCATAAGCATGCATTTATGTATGGTAGTGGTAGAATTTATGTTTGCACGCATTGTGGCCGCAAAGGCCATTTAGAAAAGTTTTGTTATGCTAAAAATAATGTTAATAATAAATATGTTTGGGTTCGCCCCGGTACTAACCCCAAAGGACCCTCAAAGATTTGGATACCAAAAGATCCTCCAAATGTAGGTGATACAGGTGGATCTACTTCCTCCAAGACTTAGGGGGAGACGGTGCCCGGGTGGTAGATGCAACTAAGCTCAAAGTTCAAATCTAGCTTGCATCGCTATCGTGGAGGCACCTATTTTTGGAGATTGCCCTTAAATTGGTAACATCTCCATTTTAAAATAGTTGTTGATTTTTGGTAATGTATACATGTGTATAGAATTGATAGTTTGCTTTTGTATTCCATTGATACATGCTTATATAGAACTACTTTTCTATCATGTTGTGTACATACCTTGTGTTAATTTCCATATCTTGTATTTTTATGCCTCATGTCATATTTGTCCACATGTCCATGTTGTTTGAGAATGTATCTATATGTATATACTATTTTTCAAAAGTATAAATTAATAATCAAAATTTCTCGTTTAAACAAATACCTTAAAGATGGCAATTGCGCGCCTCAACTCATTCAAGAGGAATCAAGAGGATGAAGTTCAGAACCCGTCACTGGGTATTCGGCTTCAACATCTTTATATCTTTGTTTAAATATGTAAAACAAATTAAAACATTTTGTGTGAAGTTGATGTAAATGAAGATTTAAAACTGGTTGTTGTATCCCTGTATGTTATAATATATCATATTTTATTTGTTATAATTTTTTTTATTTTTTTTTCTCTGGGTCAGAATCTGGTAGCAGATTTTCAGACAGCACCAGTCGACCGGACCCTAACCCCAGTCGACCGGCGCTGCCTGAGAGAAAATTTTGGATTTTTATTTCTGCTACCGGTCGACTGTTTTATAGGACCAGTCGACCGATCCGAGTGCGTGACTCTCTGTATCTTTTCGGTCGACCGGCCCTTAACCCCAGTCGACCGATCGTCGAATTCTGGCTTATATTTGTGATTTTTCTTCACTGTTTCTCTCACTCTCTCACTTCTCTCTCAGCGAACCGCTGGACCCCTGTCTTCCCAAAATTTCCAACTTTCAACCCGCTCTTCTGATCTTCAATTCTTCTAAAAGCCACTTCATATTTCCCCTTACTAATCCAGATCTACAATTTCAAAGAGATCCATCCATCAGATCTTCAGGATTTCGGGATTTTCAGCTAGGGTTTCAAAAATTTTCAACAAGGTAAAAATCGGATTTATACTTCAGTTTTCTACTTCTAGCTTAGATATAATTGTTCCATTGTCTCTACTTTAGGTTACTTATCATCTAGATCGTGCCAAAACCTTAAAAAATTTCATTTTTATCATGCCCCCTAAAAGATCTCGAACCGAGAAAGGAAAGGGTATTGCCCAATCCTCTTCTCAAGCTCCTAGAACTGATCCTTTGTTGCGTAACGATCTAGCCTCTGACCGTTACACTCATCTAGCCCCTAGGAACACAATTTCGGGTAGGTATGTGGCTATCCATGACTTTGAACACCTTGATATACCCCACATTCTCCATACCAACAACCTTGTGGATTTCCTTTCCATCAGGGAGAAGGTCTACACATCCTTGGTTCCATACTTCTATGCTAACTTCGAATTTAGTGGGAACCGGATCACCTCTCGTGTGATGGATAGGGATATAAATATTTCCCTAGGTCAGTTTGCTAGGATTCTTCATCTTTCCACTGATGGAATAGATGTCTACACTCATGACCTTCATGACTTTGCAGAATATCCGGAGGTGAGTCTTCGCTCACCGCATCCACTCTCATTCACCAGGATGACAATCCCGACTTGGTGAGGAATGAGATTGTGAGTCAGTATTCCCTCCAATCTCAAGTTCTTGCTAAGATTATTTTCCACAACATCGTGCCTAAATCTGGTGAATTCAGTCATGCTCGAGGACCTGTTCCTTTGATTATCTACTGCCTCCTTAAAGGCATTAAGATAAATTTCCCTCGAGTTATCGCCTCTCACATGAGTTGTGATCAGATCTGCACTGCTGGTAGGAGTCTGCCTTACGGCATGCTCATTACCCATCTGCTTAAGGCTTTAGATTTTGATCTTTCTGGTCAAGCCCCTTCTAAACCCTCATCTGATATCAATGCTGCTGCTTTGAAGATGATGGAAGCTCAGTTGCGTAGACACGCACCTGTGCAACCACCACCTATTCCTCCTGTTGCTCCTGATCCAGCTCCAGGCCCTGCTTTTCCTGCTCCTGAGTTTCAGGGTATTTCTTCTTCTGAGCTCCGCTCGCAGATCGAGGCACATCAAGCCTGGGTCGGTGAGCAAGTCTCTGCACTTCGTGCAGATATGGAGTCTCGTGTTGCTATGGATGCTGCTTTTCGGGCGGAGGTCCGAAACGACTTGTCTTATATGGCTGAATCCATGAGATTTGTGGATGTTCAGTTTCAGTCTCTGTTCACAAAATTTGACATAGTCGTTCCTGATGGGACTCCGGGTGCTCGTCGACTCCCTGCCACTGGTCCTCCTTTCCCTCCCAGAGCTCGCGTCTCTATTCCACTACCGCGCCCCAAAGTTGATGCCTTGGATACAGAGGAGGTAGATTCCTCTTCTTCCTCAGATGATGGTAATGATCAGACGATGGCTGAGGCCTCTGGTGATGACGAGGAGGTGGATGACGAGGCCACTGAGTGATGCTGCTGATGATGCTGATGAGTGACCTCCCCTTTATTGATGATGTCAAAAAAGGGGGAGAGATATTTGGAGAGAGAGAGATATTTTGCTGTGACTTTGTTACTTTGTTATTTTGTTATGTTGTGTTGGACACCTTTGTTATGTACTTGCTTACCTTGTTTATGTTGGACATCCTTTTATTTTTTGTGTGTGTGACATGTATCTTTTGTGTTATGCATTCATGTCATGTATGACTTATTTCCTTATCTACAATATGTCATGAGTCGTTGATATGTTATTTTTTTGGCATGAATGTGTGATGTTTATGATTTACATGCCTGAGTATGATTTTTATATATATATATGCTTGTGTTGAGGGGGAGCTTCATTTGAAGACTCTACCCAAAATATCTTGTGATAACTACATATGTTTTGCCATCATCAAAAAGGGGGAGATTGTTGGCCCAAAGGCCATTATCCCGGTTATTTTGATGATAGCAAAACATATTTAGTTATGTGTTTAATAATCATGATTTTAAAGTATTTCAGGTTCAAGAAACAGATTTTGACGACTCCGCTAAAAGACTCACATATTTGGAGCTCGCCCAAGATTTGCACTCCCAAGCTAAAGCACATAGGAAGCTTCGGGAATTTGCGTTGAAGAATAGATCAAGAAAAAGATCAAGAATCCAAGATTTGTATTTTGTCTATTTTTGTTTTAGATATTTTGTCAAAACTAAATAGTAGAAGTAGAGATATGGGATATCACACACACACATTTTCTAGAGTGTTTTATGGCTTCAAAAAGACTTTCTATTTCCATTTCCAAACTTAGTTTTTAAATGAACATATTTATTTTGGAAATACGATTTTAGAAAGACTAGTTTTTGGAAAAACATTTTATGGAAAATCAAGTTTTATCAAAAGATTTTTATCAAAGTATTTTACCTTGATAGTAGTATGACACATGCTCATACTCTATGATTTTTCAAGACCAAAGTATTTAACCCAAGACCCAAAAACCAAAATCCAAAATTTTCCAGGTCTGTAAATTCTGTTTTTACAGAACTCACAGTGCCCGGTCGACCGGCAGTCGACCGGCACTCGACCGACATGCACAACTGTGCATGTGCGTATCAGTCGACCGGCAGTCGACCGATACTCGACCGGCCCAAACCCTTTGTTCTCTGGAAATTGCCAGTCGATCGACCCGGTCGACCGGTGAGCCCCAACGGTCGGATTTTTGACCGTTGGCGGTCGACCGACCCGGTCGACCGGGACTCTGTCAAAAGTTCTGACAGACTCAACAGCTATATTTTCTGACTCTTTGACTTTAGGGATTTGTCTCCAACGAATCTCTTGAGCAGTTTTTGACCCCTATAAATAGGTAGTCACTTCAAGTGACATGACTAACAATTTTAAAAAGAATATCAAGAGTTTTTACAAGAGTTTTCAAGATTTCCAAAGTTTAAGTTTAGAAAAGATTTTTCTCTCCAAAGCCAAAATTCCATACACCTTACTTGGAGCCTATTCCTCTACTTCTCTCTTGTTTTGCACTACACAATCCCATACTCTAAGTCTCCTATTTGGTTCTAGGATTGTGCTTAGTGAGCTCTTTTGTAAAGTGATCAAGTGTGATCACTTCCATTGTAATTGAGTGAAGTTGTAGAGGCATCGGCCTCAAGGCGAGCTAGTGTGCTCAAGGTGGTGAAGTGTCATCACGGGAGACGGACAAGTGTTGTCCTTGTATTGTTGATCCGGTGGGATCCTCAATAGTGGAAATCCTTCAAGTGTGAAGGCGGGGACGTAGAGCGTGGCTCGAACCTCGGAAACATATCGGCGTGTTTGCGTTTGCTCAAATTCTTCTAACTCTATCTCTTTTATTACTTGCAATTTTACATTGTCTTTACTTGCAAGAAATATTGTATTGTGCTAATTGTTTAGAGTTAAATTTTTAAATTCCGCATAATTGCCATTATCATATAGCCATCACCTATTCACCCCCCCCTCTAGGTGATTTCACAGATATATATATATATATAATTTGAAAAAAAACAATATTTTGAGAACAATATTTTGAATTATTATTATTATTTTTTGTAAGAAATTAAGTCAATTTTAATGAATAGGAGAATCATAATTAAGATTTCTTATACGTGATCAAAATAAGATGACTTGTTTGATTTCTAGGGTTAGGAAGAAAATCTGAAATTTTTTTTTTGTCTTGATCTTTACCTTAATGAAATATGCACACTTTATACACTTACACACTTAGGATTCAAAAACAAAGATTCTTATGCCTTATATAAAAAAAAAAAAAAGAGAAATATATATATATATATCCTCTGATTAAGCTGGGTACTTGTGCCTCATAAAACATAAATATTCACGCCTAAAGGGGATACATTATGTAAATAAAAAAATCTTAGTTTTGTGGTCTTGTTTGCTCGAGTGCTTAAGTCTTTGGGGGTGTTTTTCTCACCCGGTGCCCTAAGACTGTCTAGTTGGGTGTCACCGACTAAAGACTCGTTACACGGGCAGATTAGAAAGCCTAATAAAACTAAGGAACAATCACCATCAAAAATAAATAAATAAATAAGGTATAAGAGTTAGAGTTAAAGAACTCTTAGTAATAATTTCACTGTCACAAATGTGCATATGACTTAGAAAAAAAACAATAGACTAGATGAAAAATATAATTTGACTGCTTACCTTGATTGATAACAAGTTTTTGAATAGAGACTAAGTTTAGGAATGAAAAGTTCATTTTTCTGTAACTTATAAATTACTTGAACTCTTACAATAATACTTCAAATATTTTCTTTCTTTCAAAATATTTTTCAAAAATACTAACATTTTTTTCTTTCTTTATGGATTTTGTGGGTGTAATCCACTGAAAACCCTCACGAGACAAAACTCGTCCTCTAAGGGTAACCTAGAGGTTTAAATGGCTTGTTGCATATGCTCAGTGCAACGAGTGACCTGCGAAAGTGGTCCAATAATTTCTTAGTATTAGTTTTGATGTTTTGCTCGAGGGCGAGCAAAAGATAAGTGTAGGGGTGTGATCGGTCACCGATATTGCATATATATTATCACATTATAATGTTTATTATCTAATTAATCCTATTGTTAAGTCTTATTTTTATTTAATAATGTGCAGACCCATTACTAATAGAGGTGGAAGAAAATTGAGCCAAAAAACCCACCTTAATTCTGACTTAATTAAATTTAAGTCTTAAATAAAGATGGAGATAAATATTCAGGAGGATAGAGAGGATTCAAGCTGAAATCAATGCCAATCAAGATAGATAAAACCAGTTGAAAATCAGTAAATTCAGAATTTTAATAAATCCAGTTAGTTAACCGAAGATCAACGAAGAATCGTCAAAAACAGAAGGTTAAATGCCAATCTTTTGGATAAATGGAAAGCAAATCAAAATCCAAAGGATCGCGACCCATGATGTGGCCAAATGGCAACATTTGGGTCGCGGATCCGCGACTTTGTTGAAGGGATAGGGGAAGCATTTTCTTCCCTTATCTGCTCACGCTTTCTCCACTTGGGTTTTTTGGCTATAAATACTGCATTCTACAGAGAAGAAGATACCGAAAACTAGTTTAATTTCTTTTTTTATTTTTAGAATTTAGGATCATTGTTAGATAGTTTATGAGAAGTTGAATCTCAATTTTATTTTTATAGTTCAGTCCAGAAATAAGTGAGAGAAAGGAAAAGAGTTTGTAATTGACCGTTGAAGTGATAATCAAAGGAGATTCACCATTGCTTAAATTCTGCTCAACTTTACTGCTATGTCTATGCTTTTATTTTATTCATTTGTTTTTTTTAATCATTATGAATAGCTAAATTAGTTTTCTGGCCCACTATTCTTTTTTCTCTATAAGTATTCTTCTTGATTGATTTCTATAAAAAAGACCCAATAAATCATATGAATGCCTAAATTAAGTCTTGCATATTGGCGAGTGTTCTTGAAGGCACATGAGGATCAGCTTGGACTTATGTTAAACTTCAATCTTGAAAACAAGTCTTAAACTAGTTTTTATTTCATATTTGAGAAAATCTTGATGCTTTAACATTCCATTTAAGAGCTATTTTAAAAAGAAGTAAATTTTTTCAAAACTCATCTTATGTGTTTTACTTGATCCCTTCTAAAAATCTAATCATTGTCTATGATCTCATTGAGGCAATTTAAATTTTCAAGAGAATGACACATAGTTGAACAAAAGAATAGTGAGCACGAAAAGCTCTTAAAGCCTTTTAAAGATCACTTTCTCCAAAACCCTTTTCAAGTTTTAAGTTTTCTTTAATCATCTCTCTACCCTCCATTCTCTTCTCGCATTAAAAAACATCAACACTATTCTTTACTTTTGAAACAGTACATTGAAAAGCTTTCATCGCATTTCTCCTTGTGGACTACGACCGGTTAGCTCAAAGCTACACGGTAATTCTCACTGCATTTACTTGCAATCATCGTCCTGACATACAGGAGACCTACACTTTCTCCCATACGAAGCTTCATATGGCGCCATTGGTATGCTGGCCTAAAAGTTTTTATATAGGAGAACTCCACCAAATGAAGATGGTCCTCCCAAGAGCCCTTGAATTCCAATATGCAAGCTCTTAATATATCTTCCAAGATCTGTATGATTCGCTCTGACTGCCCGTCTGATTGAGGGTGGTAGGCAGTATTAACTTCAGTTTTGATCCCAAACTCTCTTGAAAGCTCCTCCAAAATTGAGATAGAAATCTCGTGTCTTTATCCAACACAATACTCACAAGCACGCCATGCAATGTAACGACCTCCTGCAAGTACTTTTCTGCCAAAACTTCTGTGGACTGCCTAACTTTAAGGGGAATAAAATGGGCACTCTTAGTAAGTCTGTCCATGACTACCAAAATTGCATTGTTCCCTTAGGACTCCTAGGGAAAGCTGTAACGAAGTCCACTATAATGTGCTCCCACTTCCATTTGGGAATGGGAAGGGGTTGTAGCAGTCCCATTGTCTTTTGATGTTTAGCCTTAACCTGTTGACAAACCAATCACTTTGCCACAAATTTAGCTATTTCTCTCTTCATGCCATGCCACCAAAAATGTTGCTTCATGTCTCTATATATTATTGTTCCACCGGGATGCATGGAGTAAGTGGAACTATAAGCTTCTCTCATCAACTCTTGTCTAATTTCTCCTGCTGGAACACATAACCTGCTACCAAAGCGAAGTGAACCATCCTCGTGGATGAGTAAGTCTATCCTCAATCCACCCCCAACCTCACTCCTAGTATTTTGGAATTGAGGATCTCTTGCCTACCCTGTCTTGATTCTCTCTATCAACAAAGATTGCAACTGCAAGGCCATCATCTGTCCATCTGTCCTCGGCAACACAATCTCAATGTCTAACTACTGCAATTCCTTCACAAGCTCCTTCTGTCCAGTCAAGACATTACCACTGGCTTTCGACTCAAGGCATCCGAACCATGTTGCTTTGCCCGGATGATACTATATATCCAAGTCATAGTCAGCCACTGGATCTAGCCATCTTCTCTGACTCATGTTGAGTTCTTTTTGTGTAAAGATGTACAATAAACTCTTGTGGTCTGTGAAGATCTCTACCCTTTGGTCTAGTAGGTAATACCTCTATAACTTCAATACAATCACGGCAGCTAGCTCTAAGTCATGTGTTGAATAGTTGTTCTCATGAGGCCAAAGCTATCTCGAGGCGTATACAATTACCTTGCCTTGTTGCATCAAAACACATCCCAATCCTCTGCCGGAAGCATCACTATACACAACCGTCCCTACAAGTCCGTCCGACACCGCTAGAATAGGAGCTATTTCAGCTTTCTCTTCAATTCTTCAAATCTTCTTGGCAAGATCTCGACTATACGATCCTCTCACCATACGAATATCTCTTGTTTCCTTGTCGAATCTCTCATTTCCTTTTTAGCCTAGTCAATGGTCCTGCAATTTTAGAGAAGTCTTGCACAAACCTTCTATAATAATCTACCAATCTAAGGAAACTCCTAATTTCACCAACATTCTTCGAAACTGGTCAATCTTTCACCATCTCAATCTTAGCTGGATTTACAGAAATTCCCCCTCCTGAAATGATGTGTCCGTGGAAAGAAACTTGATCCAACTACAAAACACACTTGCTAAATTTAGCATATAGCTTCTCCAGCCTCAGGGTCTGTTATACGATCCTTAAGTGCTCTTTATGCTCTTCCTTGCTCTTGGACTAGACTAGGATGTCATTTATGAACACCACTTCAAATTTGTTCAAGTATAGAGAAAACACCCTGTTCATTAAGTCCATAAATACCGCGGGAACATCAGTGACTCCAAATGGCATCACGAGGAACTCAGAATGCTCGTATCTTGTCCTGAAAGCAGTATTCTCAACATCTTCCTTCTTTACTCAAACTTGGTGATAGCCAGAACGAAGGTCCAATTTAGAAAATACTTTTGCTCCACCCATTTGGTCGAACAAATCATCAATTCTAGGCAGAGGATACCTATTTTTAACTGTCACCCTGTCCAACTCTCTATAATCAATGCAAAGCCTGAGACTCCCATCTTTCTTTTTCACCAACAGGACTGGGGCTTTCCAAAGTGAAGTACTTGGTCTGATCAGACACTTATCAAGCAACTCTTACACCTACTTCTTCAATTCGATGATCTCAGTTGGTACCATTATGTACGGTGCCTTAGAGGTTAGGCCCGAGCCAAGTAACATCGTAATAGAAAATTCAGTGTCTCCCTCCAGTGGTAATCCTATCACATCTTCAAATACATTTAAGAATTCAGCCACCACTTTGTCTTCATTGTCAGCGGGGCTACACAATTAAGTATCATCTAGCTCCTAGTTGGCTCTATCGACAATGGTCTCCTTTGAAAGATAAATTCAGGATGGTTTGGCACTCTAAAGACCACACATCCCTTATGACTCTATAGCTAAAGTTGCATGAGATGTGCTTAACCAATCCATCTCAATAGTGGCATCAAAACACTCACATCAATCACTAAGAAGTTGACATAGAACTCTCTTCCACAAATCACTATAGGGCACATCCTACACTTTCTACAAGACATAATTAACCCATTGCCAGTGTTGATAGTCCAAGGGCTAATTTTATCACGTGGAATGTCATGAAGTGTAGCAAAGACAGAAATATAAAACAAATTTGACGCGCCAGAATCGTAAAGAACATAAGTAGGTTTTTCATTTACTAGAATGGTACCTGTTACCACTTCACTAGAAGTTTCATCGTACTCAGTGGTCAGTGTGAAAGCTTGGTTTTTGCCTCGACCTCTTCCTCTTTGTGTTGTTGATCCTCCATGAGCGTACTAATAGGCTTGTCGTTGTGTAAGTAAGGGAGGCCTCTGACTAGGCACCATCTGTTGTTGTGAAGGTGTTGCTGCTGGAACAACATCACTCCTGTTGACCAACCTCTGTGGGCAAGTAGAAAGCTGGTGGTCACATGCTAGGCACAAGTTTTTAGCTTTCCTACGATCCTTCATGAAATGTCCCATCTTCTGACATAAATTGCCTATCATTTGTCGAGGTTGCACTTGCTGTGGAGGGAGGCATCTAGAAGGCATACCCTCTCCCTTGTTAGGTCCAACTGCCTGTGTCAAAGGCCACTTTTGTGCTCCTATCTGTGACAGTATTGTGCTGAATATTGCCCTTTCATGATGCCTCACAGCACCTAGGACTTTGGCATATGTGTCCAAGTAGTGGATGCAAGGTACCACTTGATCTCTCCATTGAGGCCTTGCTCGAACCTCCTATCTCTATTCCCATCTTTTGCCACCATGTATAAAGTGAAGCGGCTAAAGCGAGTGAATTCAACGGTATATTCATCTATTAACATGCCTCCTTGCTTGAGATTGATAAACTGCTGCTCCATATCTGCTTGGGCTGTCCAGGGAAAGAACTTCTCCATGAAGCCCTCTGAGAAAACCTTCCAACTGACTGCCTCACCCAACCTTTCCTCTTCAGCTTGCCACCAAGTGTGGGCACATCCAACAGCTGAATCTTGATAACTTTGACCTTATCCTCCTCTGGTATATTAACCGCTTCTAGCAGTGCAGTTATATTCACTAACCATTGTTCAGTCTACAATGGGCTTTCCACCCCTGAAAAGGTAGAGGGGTCTGAAAATTTTCTAGTCTTATAGTGAAGTTTGGTTTAGCTGTCCTGTCCATATTCACTACAGTCACCACTTCCTTTAGCGCCTCAGTAGTGGCAGCAGATTATGCCACCACATTGGCGGTTGTCTCATGGACAGCTCTCAGCCCGTCTGACCTCATATCGTTCCTTTCAGTTTGAGCCTCAATGATGTTCTGAAGAAACCAAGAATCTCCAAGAGTCCAGCACAGGTAGAACGACGAGGAGCATGCTCTCTCTGAAAAGACAAGAAATAGAGAGACATAAGATACATAGAAACCAAAAGATGGGAATCCAAGGTGATGAAAAGGTGAGTTTACATATATGCGTGAATCAGTATGTAGTAGCTATAAACTTAGTTTATTATATTTGTTGTATTATAATTAGCGGCTGTCATCTAAATCAAGGCTTTGATACCAAGAAATCCTGTCACACCCTGTTTACCACTAAAGCGAGATAAGAAGGTGATATGGGTCGACGGCACGCTCAAAGGAGCATGCTAAGTCTCTAACCTACAAATTATGCCTTTTTCTATCTATCTGCTGCATATAAATCAGGTTCAAATGAAGTACACATACATGAAACAAAACTAATCAAAAGATTTATTCGTCTAAGGGTTCAAAACCAAATAACGAATATAAATTCAAATACTGAGATATAAGTCTGAGCTCTCTTATTCTTACATCTATGAAAGCGAATAACTAAAAGTGGTCTCCAAGTCTTCTACTGAGTTCCAGCAGGCTCCTCGTAGTACTTCTCGTCTCCAACCAGTGTCTCTACGAGTTCTCCACTAATTAGCGCAAGCAAACATCGTAGAGTCAGAATCTCCAGATAAGTACAAAAAAAGGAAGAAAATATGCAATACGTACAAGGCACACAGATATATATGAACAAGAGAAGGACATGCAATATGTAATTACATGACAATTATTTTCATTACGCTACCATATATTTATAGTATGAATTTATTATTGGAACCAGTTATACAATATTCGAGTCATGATGATAAACATGCATTCTGAGGCATAAGTATAGTCATAGTATGAAGTAAGTTAAATATAACAAGTATAACTAAATAATCAATTAGTAGTAGTCGCCACAATAAAACACAGCTACAAGGTTGATTATAAAGATGTCCCTAGGAGTTACTAATTAGGTGAGACTATTCAAACTATCACGTGCAATAAAATATAACCCATCCTACACTTATTACGCACATGTCAATTGGGTCCTAAGACACAAAAATGACTGTGTTCCACAATCTATTCCCACATATCAATCAATGATTATCATTGATTGAAAATTGTTAATCAAAAAAGCGTCCAATGCCCCAGCAAGAAGTCATGCCAGGAATAATCAAAATATAATCATAGTGAGTTCGTCAATAACTCATGTTACAAAGTGATATGCACAATGTATGACACCCTACCATATTTTGTAGGTAGGTAGGGGTACTCAAGGTACACTTTCTCAGTTTTCATCATCAATTTTCCCATATTAGCATTAGCCCCGTATCTTGTCATTTTTTACAATCAATTTAATTATAAAACATGAATATTCTTGCATGAACCAAGTATCAAGAACAATCATGCCACCATGTCCTTCTTGAGCTCATATAATCACCATGTACCATTTTCTTAAGTAATTTCATGTACATGCTTCACGCAAGCGTTTATCCATGTCATTTAACTTTTGTGTTCATATTCATATTCATGTTCATGTGTTCATGTCTAAGGTGTTCATATTGTAATTCTTATATCATAG